>VOMN01133338.1:0-27840 GCA_014899125.1 Orchestia grillus | reverse complement strand
CAGCAGAAGGCAGTGAGGGGCACCAGAGGGCAGTGAGGGGCACCAGAGGGCAGTGAGGGGCAGTGAGAGGCAGCAGGGAGGAGTGAGGGGAGCACTGGGGGGAAGTATGAACCATAAATCAGGCTGGGGCTGGGGCCGTCAGTCGTGATGCATGTCCCGCTCACTCGCACAGACGCCGATCATCAGTAACTTTCAGCCACTCCAGCCCAGCGTCCACGCAACCCGTCGCAAATGGGCCGGCACCGCCGCTGCAGACCTGCAATGTGTTTCAGAATCATTCTGGAATCCGGGCGTTTTCGGGTTCCACCGAGCTGGAGTGGTTCAGTAACGAATGAGAGTCTTAACACAGTTCCTTACGGAAGTAAACGTGATGGAAATACCGCATTTTTTGGTAGGGGTGAAAAAGAGTGTAAGCTGTACGAGGCGAGTGAAAGATTTAAACTGACAATATATATTTTGCCTCCTGCATGCAGCAGGTTGTATGCCGTTACAGTACTTGTGCGTATAATTTAGAAAGGCGTGATTTTGTTAGTAATATGCGTACAAATTGTATGCAATTTGACACAAATTGCGGTTAAGCGTCTTCTTAAAAATCTATGAACTCAAACTTAGATGTGACTACGATTTCAAAACTGAAGGTTATCAACACATGGAGAAGAAAGGGTATGCTGAAAACTTTGTTGCTGTGGAGTTTAATGCCTCCTGTAGTCCTGTAGAGTCCCGTAGAGTCCTGTAGAGTCCTGTAGAGTCCTGTAGAGTCATGTAGAGTCCTGTAGAGTCCTGTAGAGTCCTGTAGAGTCCTGTAGAGTCCTGCAGTCGTGCAGAGTCCTGTAGAGTCCTGCAGTCCTGCTGCCCTGAATCAGCTTTATTGGCGCAGCTCTTGTAACGGTCTAGGGGAACGAACTCTGTCAGGATTACTGCAAAAATAAAACAATATGATGGAAAAAATCCGAGATGTAGATAAATTATTCTTATAAAATTTCGAAAAAAATGTAAAAAAGGCCTATTTCAATTTCGTGTCAAAACGCTTAAAGGTGTCTTGCGTAAAAATGTCAGCTAGCTGCCGTTCGACAAGATTCGTCTTTCAGACGCGTCTATCAAGTTATTTTATCATATTGAGTACTAATGTGAACACTGTATCGATCTCGTGTCAGGGCGAGAATAATAATGCCTTCATATTCGGGTGGTGTTGTCCATCATTAGCAATATTGATGGCCAGTGGACAGTACCCCATTAGCGCGGTAATCTATGAACTGTCCATCAGCGGCCAATCAATCATAAAATGCGCAATTGGAGCTCGATCGATCAGAGAAATTGTAGGTCATTCCAAAATGAGGTAAGATTTGAGGTGAAGCTCATTGATGTCTCGTAATCAGCCCTGCGTGGGGAGACAAATGGCTGCAGCTGCGCGCCCTGAAGAACCTCATTCCAATTTATGGAATGCTTCCATTTGCTATTGCTGCTGTACCGCGCTTCCAAACACAGAAACTCGAATGATATGCGGGCCATCATGGTCTCGAAATTGCACCACATCAATAAAAATCTTAATGATCCCTGCGTGACAGTTCTATTGCCCTCGCCTGACAGCTATACAAGACAACTATTTTTGAACTTTCAAGATGGCTCTCCATTCAGTACGGTGATTCATGAATAGAATCTTAGAAGGATTTAGTATGAATAATTTTAATCTATGAAAGCTTTGCTAGATATCACTTTCTGGGCTGAAAATTGTTGGTACCTACTAGTTGACAAAATTATCTTTTTATCCAACATTCGCACTAACATGGCGGAACAAAATCATTGAAATTCCGTTCACTTATTGTGAACTTTCATTGTATATAAAACAATTCCATCTCTGCGAGCACCACTGATCTTTCTACTATGATTTCGAGATGAATCTTAGTCCCAAAAAATTTCAGTAAATTTTTGAGACATGCAGGGCTCTCAGGGGTCGCATGGGCGTGTTTCCGTCAAGCTAGACACTTGCACTCACTCATGACAAAGATCCTTTATCATTTATTGTGAGTCAGAATAGACTCATCAATAAATGAACAAGCTACATGAATGTCGTAGATTATTGAAAAATTCAACTTTATGAATACTAATTCTAATTGCACAAAGTAAGGAGTAATGACTGATAGGTTTTATGTAAAACATTAAAATAATTTTTCTTGGCGAAAATTATTTCAAAGAAAGTTGAATACTTCTGTTTGCATCAGATGGCAATGCATCCATAGGTTGGATGAAGACGGCTCTCGAACACTCACGTATCGTATCCTGGGGTAAGGCATACGAAAAATATTTCATTATTATCTGTGCTCTTTGAGAGTCTAAGACATGCATGGCAATGTTAAAAGTTTTCAGTTTAAAAAGCTAACAATAGAGGAAATTTCAATTCCACTTCAGTGCTGCTTAAGCTACAAGGGGGCAGTGATAAACAGTGTTACAATTCTTCAAATAATAATAATGCAGTTTAGGCATAATGCTAGAATTTTGTTAATATCGTTGGCTAAAATCTCAAAGGCTTCCATGAAAATGAGTAAGAACAAACCCAGAAATTGAACATTTGCAAAACCAAATTTTCGAAAACGCTGGGAAATTTTCACAAAAGACAAATTCGTGTGGAATCTTAACATATATTTAATTTGGAATTGAATTAGGGTTTAATGTATCTTGCTAGGCTAAAACTTGGCAAGTGGCGAATCTGTATGAAATTTAAACAACAGGAATTATTCCTCCGCTCTCATGAAGCTGCTCTGCGAGTTCGGACAACGGAACCGTTACAGCTGAAGTCAGTACATGACACTGAGCCTGATGGTAGGTCGGTGGCTTGCAGCCATTCCTGCTAAATAATGAAGGAAAGCTGATCACTTATCTTGAGACAACTCCAATTACATGAAACCTGACAATTTAAAATAATTAGGGGAGATGGGCTGCAGAGTAGAACACATGTCGTAAAGCAGCGCTAATTGCCTCAAAGTATGGAGTGCGATTAGCTCTGAGGCACTCGTAAGGCATAACGTAACTCGTTATGGGGCGATTTTTTAGCGATACCAAATTAAACGAGCAGTTAGTGGATAAGTTGTGTCCATAGCCGTTAACCTCGCCTGAGCTTAAGTGCACGATAACTTAGCGTGATAAGCAACACAAAGGAATTTCTTCTGAAGGATATTTTCTCCTACGTGGTCCACCAGTTTGATGAGTTTTATGTTTCAATTTTTTAGCGGGAAATGTTAAATTTGTCTTCGGATCTTGCGAAGACTTTTGTGAGGTAAATAAACAAATCGAATTGACTACTTTCATTGGCAGTTTTTCTGGCGCCACCCTGAAGCAACAGAAACTTCATCGTAAAATTTAGGTGACAAAGACTTCTTCTTTCACGCACACATTACAAAATCAAGCCGGTCATGGTCAAGAAGTCTTGAGAAGATTTACATGAAGGGACGTTCGTTTCCATGCACGAGGCAGCCAATCCCAAACTATTGACTTTGTATTGATCATCTGAGAGTGAAAGAGCTGGTGGCTTACATGGAAACACAGTCCTGTCTGAGATGAACGACTGTCGTCTGCCCAGGCTTGGATATTAAGACGAGACCATCAAGAGATCAAAGAGCTGCCTCAATACGGCAGAGAGGTCTTCTGGCCCAGACGGGCCCCCTCGCTGCTCTCCTTGCAATATGCAATAAAATAAAGACTGTCGCGTAATCCCATGAAAGTCTTCTTTACAGCTGGAAAAAGCGGCACGCTTTGTTTAGGCAGACTTTACTGCCGTGAACGCTGCACTTGAGCGCTGACTCTTCCACAGAGCACGAACACTTGTTTCAAAACTCTTCTCGGGGCGCGGAACACATTTTCTGGAAGTGNACTACGCACAATTCGTGATTGTCGACACTTATTTTGTTTCTTGAGTAGCATTCATGGGAAGCGACCTCGATGACGAATTGTGGAAGACACGTTTTTCTTCCTGTAAATAGTTGTTTTGTTTAGGCTGACGATGTGCCAATTTCATTTTATTGAATGGAGAAATTTGTAAGTTTTTTTTTCTTAGAAGCGACGATAAAACAGCTTTATCGTACGTATCATCAATATTCCATGTTTTCATTGTATTACCAATTTTAAAAACATTACTTCAAAACATAATGAAAGATCCATAAATACAGGAAAATATAAATTGGTATGTTGACTTTGCTATGTCTGGTGGGAAATGTTAGCGAATTTCATGTACCGTTAGTAAATCTCATTATCATGTACCCCCTGGAAAAGTAAATAAATTTTTCGTATACACTTCAAGTCCGTATTTTGCCTCCAACGCTGCACTTGCAGATTTCCCGGACGGTAAAATTTGCTATCCGGAGGTACCCCCCTTGATACCTGAGTGTGCACCCTGATCATTTATACATCCGTTAACGGGTGTATTAGTCAGCAAGGTACGCCCTAGCAGACGTATTCATTAACATGCAGAAATTATATGTCCGAGGATATCAGGAGTTGAAGCATTTTCATGTTTAATCCCTTTTCAAGTTAGAAAATTCTTTTAAATTAGGTTGTAAGTATACGTTTGGAGTTGTGTTATATTACCTTTGTATTATCAATTTATGAAGGGCAATAATGGGTAAGTTCATACGACTAAAATTATTGAAAAGTAAGGGAAAAGTATAACCAATTCCAATGAAAAGCAGGAAAGTTTATATTTTCTTGACTGCCAAATTTTCCCCGTTGTTGAAAGAAACACAGTATTCTAAAATGAATTTTTAGCAAAATGTTGTCTTTTACTTCATGTTGTTGCTTCGTCATGGAACTGAATTGTGTCATTTTGCAAACTACTGAAATATGAAACTAATAGACCCTATTTTATAGTAATATGCTCTATTTTGTATTAATGTGCTTTAGTTATATCTATAAGCTCTATTTTATATTAATCTCCTATTAATTTTACATTAAAATGTTCTATGTTAATTTCTAATGTTCGAAAATGAGAATTGAGGGTAAGATTGGCTAGCTGAATACGAAAAAAAAAATTTTGTATTAAACAGATGCATTTTTTGAGTGTAATAGTGTTCTGGAATTAAACTAGTACAAAAAGCAAGTAAACTTTGTCTCTCCAAGAAGTCAATCAACATTTTTGTTTTTTTGTTTTTCAGAGTGAACTAAAAAATCTTGTTGAAATTCGGATTGCAATCACTTTTACCGGCTCAGAGCTTGCAACAATCTGTGACCGTTGTGACAGCCACCGTTGTGTGAATTGTGTGACAGCCACCGTTGTGTGAGTTGTGTGACAGCCACCGTTGTGTGACAGCCACCGTTGTGTGAGTTGTGTGACAGCCACCGTTGGCTCTTCACAACATTGCACTACACCATGGATGCCACTTCATCACCCCAGGGGCTCTCTGCCTAAAATTGCCTTTCAGCTCTGTAGCTTGCGTCAGTATGTGAGTTCGAATATTAGATGAGCAATAAACACATCCAATTGGTCAAAGTGCACTTTGCACCTCAACTGACTTGAAATGCGCTTTTCTTATGCTTCAATCGACACGATTTTCCTACTAGTTATAAAGCGTTGAAGTTTCAGTGATGCACTGTATGTCAACTATGATGGAATTGATAATGTTTCTGGACTAAACCATCGTCCCCAAAAGCTTCGTGTTACGCATTTACTGCGCACAAAAAATGATCACAAGATGGCGAAGAATACCCTATTCCATATGTAAAGATAAATAAGAAAACATATATTCCTAAATAAAGGAAAACATATACACGTGCTTTCAGCTGACTACGGATGGTATAAGGGAACGGGAAAACATGCCTAGCCATTGAATGCGCGATCATTTTTTTCACGTCATTCCTTGCTCCAAACGTTCATGCGTGAATCATTCGTGAAAGGAAATCTGCTAGGCTAATAATTAAGATTTTATTTTAAACTCACCTTTGCAGTGCTTCTTCACAAAACCCACGAGTTACATGATGTATGGTCAATCGCTGATGTGTACAATTGGAAGCAATATCCCAGCGACCATCGCTCTCGCAGCGTGATGCATGGGCCTGTGTCTCACGCTTTGTTAGTCGATTATTAACTGGTAGCTTTCAGTTCAATAAATCTCACAATGATAGCTTAACAAATGACTTCCTGCACGCTACAACCGCAGCTCGCCCTCCCAAAAGTAACGACGTTGGCTTCCAACAGATCCCCTCTCACTGCCAGGCCCTACATTGGCCCAACATTGGCTCCCTAACGGCGAGTTCGAAGCCTGAAGGAGTCATAAATCTTTGTAGTTCTGAGCTCACGATGTCATATTTCAAGGCCTGATGCACTGCTTCAACGAGCGGTTTGATTTTACGACAAAATGTTGAAGAAATATAGCTGTCATTTCACATTTCACAGCTATCTGCGATTCAGAGTTGCAGCTAGGAACCAGATTAATGGAAATATTATTTGTATTTTCCTGTTACACCTGCTAGTAACACCTCCTTTTTAGTCTCGAAGAACATACTTCCTAACAATAAAATTGAGCCGATACAATAAGGCGTGGATAATAATAATAATTCTAAACACAAGTTAAACTTAACTTATATTCCCGGTCTTTCGATGGCATTCGATTATCCACTGACACTGATCATTTCGTTCGTTCACCGCAATATGAAATCGATTTGTACTTTGGTTACGGTTGCACTTCGTGAATTACTGAACCCGTACGCATCTCCTTACTGATAGTGCTTAGGGAACGCGAGGTTCGTTTTTATCTTCGGAAATTCGGAATGGATAAATATGTAAATCCACAGCAAAGTGCTCTCCCACTATACATTACTTGCTGAATATTATTGCAAAAAACACGCCCTTGCCTGGAAATACGAATAAATTAACTTTCGCGCTCTTGAGGCATATCGAGCGAAGCCGACGTAGGGTGTGTCTGGAGAGCATTTATCATGGAAGTTCCATCTGTACAGTGCGGATAATAAATCAAAGTGAACCAAGTTAATGTCTGTGATTAGAATCAATAGAACACACCACTCAGGAGGGCTAGATGAGAGCTACAGAAAGAGATTGATCGATCATGGCACGCTGGAGTCCCCGCTTCCAGAGTTGGGAGTGATTCATGGAGCCAGTAAATTACGTCAATAGCCATGCAGTCAGGAGCAGCAATTGCTGCTGACTGCACGACGGCCGTAGTTTAGTTTCCCACAAGTTATTTCGCCTGCACGTTGATGCCACCAACAATAAAGTAACTTTACAACAAGAGACAGCGTTCTTGCTGGGAGGCACGAGTGTTTTCGAACATGAACGCTCGCGTAGCGGAGAACCACATAAGTTGTTGCTCAGAGTTGTTTTAACAAGCTCGTTCTGTGAATTTGTCCATCCTTTTACCATGAGTAAGGAAGTGGTTGCAGTTAACATGCAGTAAATTAGCTCCCAATTGTTGGTTGAAATAAGTATATGATAAGCTGCTCAAACGAGCCTGTCGTTCGTCACGTTCAAGAGAGCTAAGTATCAAAAATAACAGTGTGGCGACTCATGTTCCTTCACTAGTTTTAAAAGAGGACCTTCATCCTTCTGTGCACCTTTCAACTATTCGTGTAAGCTAGCTTAAATTAGAATATTAGCTTAAAATATTAGCTTAAGCCATGCATCTATAATTCGTACTTTTTTCTACGTTTCTCTAATTCATCACATTTTAGGTTACAACACGAAAAGTGATAAAATCGGACCCTTTTTTGGGGATTCTCCTAATTCATCGCTAAGAATGATAAATAATTTCAAATTTGCGTAAAGTTTAACCTACTTGAATAATTCCTAGACAGCCTAGAGCTACAAGGATAAAATTACAAAATTCAACGATGAAGCTTCACAAAATTGTTCTGAGAACTGGCACTTTTTTCAACATTTTCGGAACTTGTTGACACTCTTGCTATGATAAACAAGGTAGTTCAGATCTCGATATAAATTTTTGCGTTTAACGATTCGCAAAGTTACTGTGTTTAAAAACACTGTTTAATCTGAAATCTTCACAGTATTCCGGTAGTGGCACGATAGCCAACTTCGAAAATTATGAGCTGGCAATTTCATATTTAGGTTGAGTGTGAAGCACCTTCACCAAGTCTACGGAATTTCCTACGAAGGTTCAACTTATATCAACTCCTTTCAATACTTTAGATTGTCTAAAAATGATTGTAAAACTAGATAGATTCCTTGAATATTTAAAAGTATCAGGATCAAGTTTTGTCAAAATAAACATGACCTGCCATTGATTGCAGCGCCTGTACGTCACTATGACTTTAATTTAATATCAAGCAGAAATGCTACAATTACTTTGTTCCTAAGTATATTATTAATTACACTTCCACGGACACTTCGAGTTCTTCACCAGCATTGTGATGCCGAAGAGAGCAAAGATTGACCCTGGTAATAAAAGCCCAGCTGTTGAAAGAGCGTGTGAATAAATAATTCCTTTGAAAACTCACGAATAAATGAGTATCTGCTCCCAGACTGCAGTGCTCGAGGGCGATGTGCACCTGTTCCTGAGCCACGAACACGCACAAAAAAGACTTAATTTGGCTCTGGTTTGGAATACAATGTCGTTCTTGCCCGTTGTTTTCAGAAACTTTCAAACACACTTCCCTCAAAAATGCTATTTTTCGGGAGTTGGTAAAATGACCCACCCTTCGTTAATAAGTTGGCATTACTTAATAAGTTGGCATTACTTGATAAGTTGGCATTACTTGATAAGTTGGCTTTACTTGATAAGTTGGCTTTACTTAATAAGTTGGCTTTACTTGATAAGTTGGCTTTACTTAATAAGTTGGCATTCCTTATTAAGTTGGTATTACTTAACAAGTTGGCCTTACTCAATAAGTTGGCATTACTTAATAAGTCGGCCACATCCCAAAGTGCGCGCTGCGTATCATTTGAACTTCCGGTCGGGTGAGGCAGTTAACAAATATCAGGTATATCATTCTAGACAACTAGTGCCTCACGAATTAGTGACTAGTGAAATACTGGGATAGGCTCGTAATTAATTGACTGATTTCGAGCATTTTTATAGCTCTTTTTTACGCATTAAATTTTGGTGTCTAGAGAACTTTTGAATATATTTGCTATCTCAGACGAAATATTTTGCAATCAAACCTAGAAATCCACTGTAAACCATAAAAGTGTGTAAACTATAAAATGATCACCTCTTATCATCAAAAATAATTCAAAAAGTATTGTGAATAATAAATTTAATTCCACTTGGAAAAATAAAAACAAATACAAATACAATTTTCATCAAAGAATACAATAAATAACATGCCGTAAATTTAGTCAAGTACCCAGTGGATATTTTGAACATATTACTAAGCAATTTTCGTCTTATAACTCACAACAATTCTCCAAGAAAGTTTTCGAGCCTTTGTGCAGCACGTGCCCAACATCCGCACAATATTCCGGTGTAAAGAATCGCAGGGGCGGTACAAATGATAAAATTACGCAAAATTAGAAAATTACACCCTGGAGAAGATGAGAAAGATTCATAAATTTTCACTATGCGTCATGCTTTCCATTCAAATCTGCGTGCAAGCAAGTTTCCCTCCACCTGAGACAATACTCCGGACAAACACACACGTCAATGAGTCAAGGTTCGTTGCAGAGCACATCATTTTGGATTAGTTCACGGTCACTAGCGTAAACATTTGTTGAGAATAATGTAACCCTTAGCAGGAGTTTTTGCCTATTTTGTTTGGTTCCAACGATAAAATTTGCCTCAGTAATTTTGCGAGTCTTTCTGTTCGTCCAAACAATGTCTGAATGTATGTACTGCTGTAAACAAATCCGGTCTGTTTCCCTGCTCTGTATTGTAAATAGAATGAAAAAGAGCTTTGTGATATTCTCGACAGGAGGTCGGCAGGGCTGCTAAATCAACTTCTTACATTCCTCGCTTGACATTGAAATCTACTTCCATATCTATTTCTATTTCACTTAATGGCAATGCTGCTGGAAGAGTGCAACTTTATTACGAAAAATACAGATTTTATACTAATTTTTCGGTTTGATCTGTTGGAAAAAAGTATTCAGTCGAGTAAAAGCCCAACACTCAATTTAAATATGCGTTCTACCTAGTAAGTCGAGATATGACCCTTCGTTTGAGCAATTTACACCGTTATTTAATTTTGATAGTCTTATATTACTCAGAAGAAATTTAGGCTCATAAGTAACCGACTCAGTCATTCGAATGGATGGACGTACTCTGTATTATTTGACTAAGTTTTGTTTAATGCTGATAATATTGGGAGGAAAAACTGCGCAAATTTATTTTTAAATGAATTTAGCCCCACATTTAGGTAGTCTTGGTCCACCAACGGCCGAATTTGCCGCTCGAGTTATGAAGGCGATTGACATGCGCCTCGACCGCCATCTCAGGTGCACATTCCAATTAACCTGTGTGGCGCACATTGCGTCTGAGACACCATTCTAAAACGAAATACTGACTATGAAATACGAAAAGTATCATGAAATACCCAGCGTGCATTTTCAATGTATATTCAATCGGTACTCAAATAATTCAATTTACTTGTAGGAAAGATTAATTAGTTGAAAATTTCAGATGTAGATTTTTAGGCAACTTCAATAGACCGATTTCATTACTGTTACTTGCGAACTAAAATAATTTCCATCACTTCTAGGGCATCCTGCAGGTATGGAGACCTACATGAAGCCGTCAAAGTCCTCCAGCGTATTCGGCGAAAAATTTACAGTGGATTTCAATATTATCGGGTACGTTGGATTTTCCATTGTTTATAAAATAATAATTATTAGTTTTGAACAACACTTGGGATTTTAACGAGGATTATCTATCAATACAAAAAAAATTGAAAAGTCATGTTCTCAAATTCATTATGTTAAAAATGAAAACAAATCACTGTATAAAAAATTACTAAATACTTCGTGCAAATACAGGGTGTTCAGAAAAGACTTCACCGGGTAAATCCTAAATTAATATTTTATTTTTATAGTAATAATTGATCATTGGAAAGAGAAAATTTAAGAGATTTTGTGGATTTTAAATAAGTTTTAAAAATAACATTTATAAGATGAATCCAATCCTGCGCAATTTATTCTTCATATCTTTATTTCATACTGGTCACAACATTTTGCGACGTGGCGCGGCCAATATTGATAATTTCTCTTCGAATATTATTTCTTAGTTCACCGACATTTCTAGAATTCTAGAGTCAGCAAATGTGCTAATGTACACCTGATCGATTTTAAACCACTTTTGCACCAACTGACCTCTTAGCGCGGCCACAGAACGTAGACGATCTTCTCGACGTCTAACTTGTCATTTTAGGTGGTCCAGTCAATTTTCTATTGGGCCCATGTTTGGAGACTTAGCTGGCCAACTTAAACGCCAGACATATACTGAATGACTATCGTGTCAATTAATGAAAGTTGTAGCTCGATGCACTCGGCAGATGCCTTCATGATAGATAGGCAAATTATTTCTTCATTCAGGTATTGTGCAACTGGAAAAACTTGGTTATCTAGCAGCTTAATGTTGCCTGGTTGGTTCAATTTGACAGATACCTCGATCAAAAGACCCACTTCAGTGTAGTTGAAGCAGTTCTAGGACATGACAGATCCTCTTTCTTCTCTTATATGGCAGGCTTTCGGAAACCAACAGGTGCTTAATTTTTTGCCCAGGGAACTCCTTATGAAGAAACGAACATGGGGAAATGTCCTTTTTTCGTGTTGAAATGACGTCATATTTAAACGGTCACAGCATTGAGGGATTCTGTGTCAGCTTTTGGTGACTGCTGTGATAGCGTTGAGAAGCGTGAAACAAAAAGGTGGTAAACTGAAAAATTATCGGACGAAAAGCGGAAAAGGATTATGGAGCATCACCAAGAGGCATGGGAGCTGCTCGAGAGCTTCACTTACCACCACATTTGTTGTCGTTATTCCAGAGTAGAAAAGTCATCGAGCTAAAGCGAACATTTAACGAAGAGGTCGTCCCACAAATTTAAGGCGATAGCTAAACAGTGTATAGCCAGAAATGTAAAGAAAATACTACTTTTTGACTCAATGTGAATTTTGAAGTGACCAATAGAACGATAGAATCGACGTAAGCAAGGACACAACCAAAAGATCATCGCGCCGTACAGGGCTCGACAGGATGTCACCTAGGAAGACTCCATTCCTAGAACGCAGACACGTGCAAGATCAAATCAAATTTGTGATAAAGTATGAAAATGTGTCAAAGCAGCTCTGAAAAAACTTGATTTGCTACGATGAAATGGAAATCGAACTTTATGGTTAAATGCAACGCGCGTGCCCGTATATAGGAGAAACAGAAAATGACTACCACACCCGCAATAAAATATGGCGGTGGCAGTGTGATGATATGGGATTGTTCTTTTTCTAATGGGATTGGAGAAATGAAAATTCCAAGAGAATTATGAATTCATCAAAATGTTCAGTCACTTCATCTAAAACCGTTCCAAGAATGTGAAATCACTGAAACGAGTCTGCAACTTCATGTTTCAACACGACAACGATCCAAAACACACTGCCCAAATCAATATGGCTCAGTGATAGCAAAATTGATGTCTTAGAATGGTGTAGTCAGTTCCCAAGTTTAAATGCACTAGAAAATTTATGGAAGCTATTGAATTTGGGTGTCAATGAAAAAGATCCGAAAAATGCCGTACAACTGAAAATGGTTAGTGAAACACAATAGATGAATAATTCCGGTACAATTAAGTTCAGTTGTGAAGCTTCTTGAAAACTATGGAAAGACGTAAAAATTCATACTGTCTTGAAAAATACCGACAAGGCCACTACGTAAATAATATATACACGTGTTGAATACTTTTGCATGGGTGAGTTATTAATATTGTTAATAGAATGTGTTTGGGAACAATACTTTTCAGTTTCCTTCTGTGTAAGGGTCGGCTAAATATCTTCGCTAAAATACGTACGCAAAATTTTATTCGGAATTAACATCTATTATTTGAGAAGCAATAAAACATCTAATGCACCAAATTTTATTGAAACCAAGTGTATTCGTATGTACCTACAAAATTTAACTAAAATTTTCGAATCCTTGTTGAGGTCAGTGTCATGGTGCTGATCGACAAAGTCCTGCATCAGATCATTTTACTTTTGAAGAGCGTGAAAAGTGAAATATTTTCTTTTGAACAAGTGAGGTAAGACATACTGAAAAATTATAATGCACGTCTGTGTATGTTCATTTATCATAATACATTCCAGATGTTAATTTATGCTCATATTTACCTTGAGATGATCAATTAATTCAACTTTTCAAGATATTTAGGCATGCGCTCACTACGCTGTCAATTAACAAACGTGCTTTTCTTTGACAAAATGAACTCTGTTTAACCCACATGCAGAGTGAATTATGCTATAGTGTACTGATAAATTTTCATTAATAAGACGGCTATTCTCTTGTAGGAGAATGAGTTGACGTAGAACAAGAGGGTGTGCAGTCTCGTGCCTACAACCTCTCGAGAGTGAAATGTGATGAGTAGAAATAATGTGTTGAGACTGGGAGAGGAGCGTTGTCTCTAGCATCACGGGTGCGTCATCGTCAATATCTGATGTGACATCAGTGCGAGTTTAAAACTCGATAGAGTGAAGAAATGGCCCATAGCGATTAGCTTTGAGAACCGAGTTCTCTTACCGCATGGTAAGAATGAGTGAGTACAATTTCATGCAGGGCTGTAATGTCAAATTTCATTTAAAACACGATCAAAGTGAGACTGACATTTTTAATAAACTTTGAGAGGCTTATGAAAACGGCGTTTTGTCAAAGGTTCTTGTTTTGAGGGCTTACGGCATTCTCAAAAGGTCGAGACTCGATTGAAGAGGAATCTTGCAGTATAAGAATTTCATCTGCAATTAAGAACTGATGAAAATATCAAAACGTCCAGTTCATTGTGAGTTCTGATAGGAGTTTGACATTTGATTTTTTAAGTCCCACACCTGCAACCAAATCGTTAAAAACGCAATTTAAAATGATCCACATTTAAAATGATCGGGGAACATTTGAATTAGACACACTCAGCCGTTCATCATATTCTGTCTGATGAATCGGGGCTTGAAAAAGTTTGAGCGAAGATAGCTTTGAAAAACGGCTTGCACGATCCAAAAGACAACGGACAGAAAAGGACTCGTCTTTCAGGGATGGCTTGAAATGTCCCACATTTCCCGTACCGCGTCATTGCTGGGGGCGACAGACTGGAGTTCTAGTGACTCCTTTCTTTAATTTCCAGAAATTGAACATGCACCTCAAGGCACATCATTTTGAGACATTGGAGAATACAGAAAAGCTGTGACTGCTAAGTTGAAGGTTATGTCCGTGTCTAAGTTCCAGCAATGTTTTAAGAATGGAAAGTGGACCAGCGTGCTCGAGCGCTTCTCAAGACAGCTACTTTGAAGGAAGCAATGTGAAATTGTAATTTCAATCGAATAATAGAGTTAAAAATTGCACATATCATTCGCGAACTTTGCAACATTTCTTGTTAGAGTGAGCTACAGACTAATCAACGCCGGCTTATATTAGTACCCTCAGCAACTAACGAAGTAGGGTTGAAATCTGTTTTCAAACTTTGTAAGGAAATTTTAAACCTTTGAACCTGTGGACTGGAACGTCGCTGACAATAGAAATTAATTATTAACAGAATGCAAGTTTATTTGGCGATGAGCATTTACTAGTTGCATAAAAGAATATACTGGCAACAACGTTTCAAAGTTTAGTAATTCTAGCGTTATCAATATCCCATTCCCTACGTACTTATTATCAATCATTAGCACGTTTTTAGTCTGATCTACAAAACATTCACTTATGATACACACAGTCCATGCACGTAATTTTACTTGTTCTTAAAGAAATCAATTCTCCGAGAAAAAAGACGTCGCACAGGCGATGAGGGGTACAACGGCTCCCTTGTAAGTGCGCTCTAAATCACTCAGATCGACCAAGAGCTCGTAGCCCTATCTCAGAATGAGACCAATTAGCTTGTTTTTACTGAAGACTCGACGACTTTGTTTTGACTGATAATGCTGTCTACGCTCTTCATGGAGCCGCCTGCAGACGCCTTCTAATTAATCTTGAAGCTCGGCGCGGTGCTGTTCACTTCAGCGACAAATTTGGCCCAAATTTTTGCTGAAGCTCATACCTGTTGACTTATTCCGCTTTAGATTCAAAGATTATTCGTCCGGAATTGAGGTTACCTCGGCTTACTGTATTTTTTCATTATGATTTGTTGTTGTCTTTTCAATGCCTGTCATATTACTGTGAGTGATTTTGGATGTAGACCACGAACTTGCTGGTACATTTCCTTCGTCTAATTCAGCCTCCAGAATAAAAAATAATTCAAGAAGAGTAATGTCAATAATCCCTGCCAGCATCCTCCTGGAATCATCAAAGTTATTTGAGTATTTACTATTTGGTAATTCAAAATAGTTGCGAGATTTGCAGAGACGCACGGGCGACGCTGTGCGAGCGAAGAATTTGTATCAATTGAATGGAGCGATGGGAAGCACAAAGAGATTGGGTCAGGGGACGAGGGAGAGCTGTCTGCAGGAGAATTTTAAAATGGGTGGACAAAATAATGTTTTAAAATGTTTGCAATCATAGATGGAAATAAAAATTACTGTTTGAAGTGTGAATAAGGTCAGTAGACTGTTTAGGGTCCTAGAAGAAAAGGGATTGAAAATAGACATATTCTAATATTCTAGTATAATACTACCGGTGGGAGGCAAGGGAAAACAGACGGGCACTAGTGATACCAGCGAAAAATAAGGAAAATAAACAGACAGTAGCGATACCAGCGAGAGACATGGGAATGTCATCACCGGAATTGTACATGTTATTTCATTTGAAAACTACATTTTAAAAAAAGGGTAAAGATTCATGATTTTCTAATTCTGTATCAAACTGCTGAGTTAATTTCATTATACTGTGGAAAATTTCCCCCATCGTGCTCATGGAGCCCTCACTGTTGATTGAATGACGTAGCGTTTATGGCAATCCTATTCTCTTTTTTCTTCGTTTCAATTCTTTCAGTTATTATTTTTCATCATTGTGATTTGAAGTGCTGCCACCAGCCGAAATGTGTCCAATACTATTTTTTTACGGTATGTAAGGGCAAAAAACGACTGTTATACAAAATGTTTTACATAAATGTTAAATATTATACAGAATAATATCTCGCCTCCATATTTCTGTATGTCCATCAAACTCATCGAATGTGTTCATCAAAATTCAAATGATGAAAGCCTTTCAGTGTTCTCCTTGAGTTCATCCGTTTCTGGAAAATTGCCGAGAACAGAATGGAATTTATTAATTAGATCAGTTTATAAGACTCTCATCATAACATTTCGATCCCCCGAAAAGAAAGGTATTAGAAAATACGTTAACGAGATAATAATCATCTCGGTATTCGAATACGATGTCTATGATGCTCATATAATTATCGTCAGGAAGATCGTTGCCTGTGCTCAGTGCCCAGTCGTGTGGGTGGCGCATGGAAACGAAGAGATGTCTCGATCAGAGCACAACCGCTCACGGCCTACACAGCGTCCTCTAGGGGGGCTGCGCGGAGAGTTCGGTTTCTCAAGCTTCAGTCGAGCATGCACACTTACACTTGAAAACCAACGCAGTTAATTTCCCTGAGTTTACTAGCCAGTGGCGTAGTGGTACAGCCATTATGTCCGCTTTAGGACATCACTGCCGAGAGCCGTAAGCAGCCACTGGCCAATTTCTCACCTACAGAGATAACCTGCGCATAACAGTCAGAATGCGTCAGAAAACTACCATTGCCACGAAAAACTGTCTAAAGCCTGCCCTTTAGCTGGGCTAATTTTATCAGAGACCACGCCGCAGCAGCTGCGGTATCCCTGTGTGACCAACGTGTTACGGTACACAACGAAGCTTGGGCTGCCTAAACCACCAATAGTAAAACTTATCGAATAAGTTTTAGGACTAAATCAGCCTGAGACTCATCAGGAAGTCTTCTTAAGATGCTTTTTATTCTGATACGTGTAAGCTCAGTGAAGGTGCAGCCTACATATTTACCTCAAATGGAGTGTAGGAGACTGACAAAGCGAATGAACGTCGATAAATATTTAAGGGAAAAAGTTCCATGGGCGTTTGTTTAGTCTATGATCAGGTCAGGGCCTGCCTTTTTTGAGAGCAGCACTCGCGGCCCTTCCTTAGTACTAGTCTATTCAATTTTCTTTTTATTTACTTTGCCCATCTAATGATACGAAAATTCACATCATAACGCGTTTGCTTGCAACGTTGTTATATAAAGTCATCTGATTTGTTGCACCTAATAATTCACCTCGAATACCTTGAACATCTTGAAATGTTTGGGCCTTCACGCATGGGCCACACTGGGGTGCCGCCGCTTTGTGTATTGTACATAGTGTACCTTCGAAGTGTCCGCGAGCTGTTGAATGTTCCTCAAAAATTTTTTCATCACTTAAAGAGTGTGCTAGACGAGAAAATCAGACTATTGGCCATTCATTCACTTGTGTTTTCACGTTTCTACGACTGTAGTTCGGTGAAGGGAAACACACTTCTAATGTCTTCAAAAAGAGGTCCGGTAAAAAAACACTATTAATTCTAAGACAGCAGAGATGCAATACATCGTTGAGTTTTCAATGCCTAACAACTATTGACGCATAAGCGATGTGAGGAAAGCACTGAGACTGCTCCAGCCGGGAGTCGAATTCTTACTTTCTAACTGGGAGCCTAACACGGTACCTGAGCGCCCTTCAATGCACGAACTTTACACCCAAGGTTGTTTGTGAAGGTAATTTCATGAAATGTTATCAGGCAACTTCTTTCCTGTGCAGAAACTGACCTGGACTCCCATACATCAAAGGTTTCTCATTCGTAAAGCCCGATATGTTTTCCCCTTTTAGACCTTTCTCTAACAAAAAAGCAAGAATTGTGAAATTTCTCCCACCTATCGCTGCAGACAGAGAATATTACAGGAAAAATGACGTTTTAGTTAGTTACCACTCATCCGGCATAAGGCAAAAAGTTTTGACAATCTTAAAAGCCTAGTTGTGGATTAATATTCCTTTGTATTTAAAAACTTCTTTCCACTGAAGGATTTCAAGGAAAATGTGTCTCGTCATTTTGAGTTTCAACGATAATACACATATATGCATATATATATATATAAACTTACTTCTAAGAATCATCACACAAACATCAGCATCCAGATATCAGTAAAACCTGGAAGCAACTAAATGTCCTCGAGACATCAACACTTCTTTCTAGCTTTATAATATTCTTTTTTAGGGTTAAATCTTCCAGCAGCTGTGTAAAGTCCATTGGAAACATCACCAAGTAACCATATTTGCGCACATGTTTCTCTCTATATATATATGTTTGTATAAACGTATGTTTTGATACAAGGCTCCATTATCTACACACAACTCTGTGAAGGCCTGAGTAAAATAAGACTTGAACCTAAGTCTGCAATCGAAAGGTCAGTGAGTTTACTTTGCTTCACACGTACGATCATCTTCATCAATGCTGGTTTCTTTTCGATTCAATAGTACCGCTTATTGTAGTGTAATCTTTACGTTTAGATGTCATTATTTATAGACTATTCACAGTATCTGATGGATGTGAAGCCTGGAAATCTAGAATTCTCTACAACTGTGTTTGGTGTATGTACGTTTCAATTTAAATATTTGCCGCCCCTATCTCGCAGTCTTCCCAAGGTAATTTCTTCCTGTGAAGTGGAAGAGAAAATACAAATTTTCTAAAGTGAAGCAAAGCGTACAACTAATCAGGACAACAATAACTAATCTTGACTGTCGCAATCCCATCTAACTGATTACCTACCAGCCACTTGTATGAAATTTTAATATTAGAAGATAACGCTGCAGGAAATGTTCACAAATATAGATGAACTACTTTTTAATTTATCTGAGCACTTCTATTATATTTCACATCGTATTTGAAAATTGAACGACTGAAAATTTGCTATACGCAGTACATTTTTTACAGCTATTCATCTTGTGGATACCAGCAATGTAATATTTTTTACGAAACACCAAAGCCCACCTATCTTGTTCCGTCGAACGCACTCTGTTCTTGTTCAATATCTCCGTTAGTTGTTGGTGAGATACTCCCTCGCAGCTCAGTTAGAGCTCATCAGTAGCTCATAAGCTCCCTTTCGCTATTTTCTAGTTTGCAACAAATGCAGCGCTTTATGTGGAATTAACGTGCTCAACTAGTGTTGAAATAGTTTAATGAGTGAGTCGTGTATTATATTGCACAAATATTCTACAGCTCGGGTCGCTAGGCACGGCAGCGCTGGCTGCAGTTGGTGCAGGGATGAGCGCGAAGACTGGCGAATGTTTCAGGGACGCCAGCAAGCAGTCAATCAGTCAGCCAGTGGGGCAGAAAGGCAGCCATGTTGGCAGGGGCGGCGATTCATCAAGAAGACGGTCAATTTATCATGGGCGTTATTGTGAGGAGTCAGGCCCGGCTCCTATAATGGATGACCCGCGGGGACTTTTGACTGGAGCTATCGTCATTAGCCACTACGGTAGGGTCGTCTTTCTTTCTGGTTCATCACTCATGCACCTTTCAACGGCTCGAATAAACATTCTGACAGGAACGCTTGTGGCACGAGTTATATAGGTGGAGGCTGGCAGACTTTTCTGATTTATTCACTTCAGTCCTGCTCCACTCATGTGAGTTAGATTTTGAGAACAGGTATTGGGAAATTCATCATCCGAGCCTGAGAAATTTATAGCGTCGATAAATTAAGTCCATACATAAATTATGAGTCCAGATAAATTTGCTCTGCCGAGAAATTATTTAAGATGATTGTTGTATTCATCAAACTGAAAAAATGCTGGCTCAGGCTTCACGCGCTGATATATTTTCCTGCCTAGGAAATTGTTAACTCAGTGAAAATTGGATTTTTATCGCATAGTTTATTTTCATCAATTACTCTCCTATGATATACCTGTCTATCATAAAAGTAGGCTTCAACAGGCATATCTACAGAAACACTATTGTTCGTTAGAGATAATTTTATGTGAGACCTATTTGTGTTCATGTCAGGGGAGAAATTATGAAAGATTTTTCAAACTGTCATTATTTGAAACACAAGAAACAGTCCAGCTGGGCGTTGTGAGATGATAAAGTGGTTCCTCAATGCTATCCAGAGCCCTTGTTCCTTGTCTTCCTACCAGTCCCGCCGCTAGGGTCCAACCTCTTACAGCTCTCCTGTTGTACGGAAACAGAGCTTTATGTATAATAACACAGCTCGCCTGTGAATTTGTTGAGACTGTGAGCCTCGACACAAAATGTCATTTAGTTGGATGTTGTTTAGGCGCATCTTTTCTTTTCCATCACTAATGGTTTGTTGCGCATTCAATACACTGTTTACTTTAAACCTCGATTTGATCAATTCAGCAATTGAGGGCGTAAAACGCTATTGAGATATTGATACATTGCATTGATCGTTGATCTGTGTAATGGTCGTTTTCAAAGTTAACAATGTGGTAAACTTGTAAGTTGATGTCAAAGCTACAATTGTGACCTGAACACGGTAAATTTGACAGGGGTTAACCGTCGTACAAGTCCAAGCTTATGTCTCTTAATTTTTTGTGGATTTTGAAATTTTTCCTGTACTGGGTAATGACAGAGTGAATCCAATCGCTCAGCTCACAATGGAGTCAATTATCATTAAAAGTAACTATTAACTATTTTGTATTAACTGATCATAATTGCCCCTGTCGACTTTTTTCAACTGCCACAGAAGGTCAATTGCAAAATGACATATTCCGCTAACACGAAGGTCACGCTACGGTCCTGCAATTGTTAGGTAATCTTTCGCGCATTTTACGTTCATGAGGCGTTCATGTCGTGTTTATGTCACATTCATGTCACGTTTATGTTGAGTTCATATCGCATTCATATCGCGTTTTTTTAGTTCAAATTGCATTCATGTTGCATTTAGGTCACATTCACGTCACGTTTATGACACAATCATGTCACGTTAATGACACACTCATGTCACCTTTATGTCACATTCATATCGCGTTTACGTCGCATTCATGTTGTGTTCATATCGTTCGGGCCTCATGACTACAGGCCACCACCGCGCCAGGCTCTCAGATTTGGCAACGAGAGCAGACGATGAAAAGAAAAGAAAGAAAAATCGTTTATTCCGAAAATAAGTCACATACAAAGTATACAACATTCGTTTTTTCAATTAGTAAAATTACAGCTTTAAAATTAAAATGAGGTAATTGAACTCAGGATCATTCATGTATTTCTCAGTTTTTCCACGTACGTGTATCTCATCTTCTTATCACGACGAACGTATTAACATTTCTAATAAAAATTACCGACAATACAAGTTATCTGGAATTAATACCTTGTTCTGTTGCACACATATAAGACATGTGAATTACGATTGTGGATGCACTTGAAAAAAAATGGCGCATTATAATGCGCATATTGAATGGAAGATAGTACTTATTGTGAGATTTGCATTAGCTTGATATCGTGATTTCATTATCAATAACTATCATGAACTTTCCCTCTCTAATAAAAAATTAATCAAGCCGTCACTGGTAAAAATGTGTGTTATAACAAAAGAAGACACATTTTTTATACAAGCCTTATTCACACGTCAGTTATGATAAAAATTACTCCTGATGGGGCCAGAAAAAAACTCTAATACCACACAATGCTCGACTTGAGGTGAGTTACGACTTGAATGAGAACAAGCCATATTGATTCGATGACTATGGAGGACCTTTCAGATACCACCTTAACTTATATTAGTGGTATTCTAATTCGTGAATGTGTTATTATCAATGGAAGCATGCTGTATATCTTCTCGTGTATTGAGAAGAGTGGAACTAATGTTCAGTCGATATCAAGACATAAGTAAGAATGATACCTGAGAAATAATGCAGCTCTACCAACGAAAATAGGCAGGAATAGGATCGTCTATTTTCGATAGTTGTTAACAAAAGCATTCCTCTCGACGTGCCAGACGTACGCTTAAAGAAGTCAACAGCTCGCACGAACGCCTGAATAGAACATTTTAGACCGAGGTCGTTACGAGTTTCTACGATGCTGACAAATTTCAACTATCATAATGTAACGGTTTTCTACCCACTAACTTTAATTATATATTTTAAAACTACCACAGTTTCATATAATAGTCACCTAGTTATGTTATTGTGTATAATAAAACTTCCCAAATAAGAATACATTCTACTAGTTAATATGCATTTAACGTGGCTTACACACTAAAATCAAGGTAAAGAGGAAAGGATCGCTCAAGGCGCTCCTTCGCCCACGGTGCTAGGCCGACGATTGATCTTTTAGGTCTTGAAATATATCTTTACTAAAGCAATTCACATTTGACATACTTCTACAATCAAATAAGGATAGACAGAACATGAACTAGTTTCAGGAGAGAAATGTAGTATGCATGTGGGCTACGATGGGTTACCTGGCTTCTAAAGCAGTCAAGCCTTATCTTCATTGATTGTATATTCCATATAAGTCATAATTTCCATACCAGTAATGATGTTCGACTAGCTGAACGCGATAAGAATGAGCTTTACGAAGAAAGAAATTCAACAATTTTCAAGTACTTCTAAACATATTTAATCTCAGGGAAATAATGAGCAGCGTTTTCATTTAACTCTAAATATTTTCACACGATATTGTAACTCATGATCTGCAAGTCGAATATGAGCATCGAATGTAATTTTTACACCATTTATAGCACGGCGTTCTGAAATGGTCGTGCCATAATGGGGTACAAAACATGGCTCCAAAAATATGTTAAATTCATTAATTGTTACAAATTTATGTGTACATCAGAAATTTGCGTTGAACGTATGATATTTGTATGTCATTTAGGTACGCTTCAATTCAAGAAATACTCATTTGAATAAATCTTACGGCATGAAAACAGCAAATGCCTTCTCGTGCTCGTTGCGGACGCCTTCACGGTCAGCTGTAACAGAACATAACACAATGATCATTACACAGATCAACGATCAATGCAATGTATCAATATCTCAATAGCGTTTTCTGGTCTGGCTGGGAAACAATCACCTCGAAATAAAAAAAACATAACACATTTTTCACCCTCGTTGACGTGAATTATTGAGCTGTGATTATTCTACCCATTTAAGCAAACTTTCACTGTTGGAGATATTTTTAACCTACATGGTGGCCATGGTTCAGAAAACAAACCACAGGCTCGAAGTCAGTTTCAGATGAAGGCACTGGTTTCTTGCCTGGCTGGAAGGCCGGGGAAGGTGACTGCACGCGAGAGTCCCATCCATCTCGGCAACTGTCGGCGCAGCTCTTCTAATGAAGGCCTCCGAACACATCAACGACTCTCCGTTACCCTGATGCTTTTCAAGGTTGATTTTCTGATTTGGTACAACCAACCAGTCCCTTCCAAAAGCTCCTCACATGCTCAAGATTTTACTACGTCCAATTCATGAAATGAAGCCTTTTTCGCGGAGTAAGCGAATGAAAGGGTAAGAAGCGGATTAAATACGGCAGAGAAATCGACATGATTTTATGATCTGAGAATTAAATGGTTTCTACCTGCGCGAGAATTTTTTTAGGAAGAAATACGATGTTGGAGTTGATCATGTTTCAATTGAGACGTGGGTGGTCATTTGTAATCGATTTTTCACTGTGATGAAGCACGACGTTAATGGTAGCTGGCAGCGAATAGATGATAGTAATAACCAACGGCAATTTGAGTAAATTACATACGAATATAATTCTATGCTACACAATGAAATACAGGGCAGTGCAATACGGTGAAATATCATATAATACAGCGTAATGCTATTCTATACAATACAATGCAATAGAATACAATGTAATACAATATTTTTACAGCGAAAAAGGTATATATTTTTACAATATATACCTTTTCATATCAAAAATGACATTTGCAAGTCGTTCGATGTAGAAGCACGTCTTAATCGTAGTGAAATTCCTTATGTGAAAAACTCTTCAGATTTAATTCATGTCCTGTTTGGTTCTTCTAGGATGCAATAAAAAACAGTGATCTCGTATTTCTCAATGATTAATAATTTCAATACTTAATATAAGTAATTTCAGGGCAATCTTATGTCTTACCCACATTTTGACACCAAGAAATCCGAAAAAAATAACAAATTTTCACATTTGAAATAGTCCATGTAGGGGAACGTTTGGATCTATTTAATTGAGTCACGAAGACGAATGCTGGTTGTCGGCAACTGGCAGACGCGTTCAAAATATTCACTGTTTTGCCGGAGTTAGTAATGTGAACATTCGTGCGACACACGCGTTATTATTGAGCAAAGTAGAAAATACCCTCACATGAGTTATTTTTCATGAAAACGGGGCACTTACACGAGATCATTAGAACGCTTCACGCTCCCTCGCGTTGCGGTCAAGTCGCAGCCTGCGCCTCAAGTCTCGAGGCCGAGTCTCGGTCAAGTCTCGAGGCCGAGCTCTGCACTGAGGTTGGGGAGCCCTGAAGTTGGCGCTCTAACATAGCATGAGACTCTAATTTTTAAGTTTTAGTAAGGAAAGTTCCATACGGGAAACACTGGCTTAATAATACCACACATATTACGTTCGATTCTGCTGAGCAGACTTTCGCAGGAGGAACGATCAATCCTATGCTACACCAAATCTATCATCGCATATTGATAATTCAACTTGAAGTAATAAAATACAATATAAAAACCATTATATCCACGTGGTTGAAGATCGGTGGTATGTTGACGTGGTATGTTGACACGTGGTATGTTGACACGTGACTTGGTATGTTGACATAGATTGTGCTGAGACACTTTTCAGGAGGGAGCACAGGGTTCCGTTGTGTTCCTAACACACTGTGTCTCGGTTAGAGTTCGGTTAAAGTACCATAGGATTATCTCATACTACGTACGTTACCTATGCAGACCTCATTCTCGCTATCATTAGAGAAACATTTGCATGACGAGAGGAGTTTTTAAAAGCTTTTTGAAATTCTTCATCCCTACCGAATAATCTGCTTAGGACAGAAATAATTAATTTTCTCGAATTATACACGATCGTAGAAATGCAAAGCATAATTTTACGGGAAACACAAGACACAATAATACCTCGAGACACAAAAAAATACGAAATGTCACCCCGCAGCATTGCACCCGACCACTCAGACGTCGATGACCAATAACACGGAGGGACAAAGGCATGGTAAGCCCAAATACAAAGAAGGACTGGCCAAATAAAGAGAAGAGAAAGAAGCTAACGAATAAGAAAAGCCCGAAAGTGAGGCAGCGAGGGGTGCCCGTGACGGTTTGAGTAATGGCAGGGGATGTAAGGTCGTTTGCCCCCCGGCGGCCGTGTCAAGACTTCACCGTGGTGTCATTAATATCGCTGCCATAGCACCATTAATAGCGCCGCTGCTGCTGGTGGTGAGCTGCACACCACCACACCGCCCATGGCCGCGTCAATCACGTCCGCCGTGCGCACTCGCCCGTTTGTCCTGTGTCGCTCCACTCAGGAATTGCAACGCGCTCAGTAGCACACTTCGTAAATCCATTGTTGTGACGAAAATAGTAGCGCGCTTCGTAAATCCATTGCTATGTTGAAAATAGTAGCGCGCTTCGTAAATTCATTGTTATGCTGAAAATAGTAGCACGCTTCGAAAATCCATTGTTATGCTGAAAATAGTAGCACGCTTCGTAAATCCATTGTTATGTTGAAAATATTCGAATAGTTAATTCATCGTGAAAAAAGGTTCGTTTACTTCATTTTCCGCACTGAAGTACGACGTTAAAGACTTACCAGCCTTTAGTATATGTTTTCTTCAAGATTGAAAAGAATGGAGGATCTGTGCATCCGAATGTCTAAAACTCAATAAAACATTATAATTCATTTAGTACCGTGGCCCCAGTCAGATACATTTTTTGATTTCGTGCACATATTGAAAACTGAAAGTTCATGAGTTGATTATCGTGCTGGGATTCTTCCTAGAAAAATGTCACACAGCACATTACTTAAAATTTGTTAATGCATTGGTACTGAAATTCTTAGAATCGCGCTACACAAGCTCAGGAGAGTCAACTCATCAATATCAACCAAAACATTTTACGAGGATTTACGTGGGAAGATGGCGGTGATTTAATCAAAGTTTTTTGAGAATATTGCGTATCATTACAAATCGTAACCGCGGATGATGATCTGGTCTCTTAAACACGAAGAAATAGGACAAGATAAAAGAAGTGGCTTCGTCATAGTGCATGAAGACTATGGAACCATCGTTCTCTCAGAGACTGCATTTCTACGACTGCTGTGGCTTTTGAGCGACGAGATGATGATTATGCTGTAGTTTTTTAAGGATTTGGCCTGAGTTGCACTGTGACGGTAAATTACGATCAATCAATTCAAGAATCAGTATCCTGAGGGCCAATAATTAGAAATAGGTCTATGCTCAATAGTGAGTTAGAAATAAATTAAATGTGCTTATGAATGCAGTTCAGTACAATAGAATTCTTATGGCTGTTCCGGGTGCTTATTGATAAAGATTAATTGAAGTCATAAAATGGCAAAGCGAGGTTTTATCTCGAGGTATTTTTCAAAGGCTTTGGTCCTAGAAGCGCAATGAAAAAAAGGCTAACGTATGATTTCCTTAAGTGATATTTATGCTCGCTAATTCATTTCGAATGTCGCTCTTCACTTATCTCAGGATCAATGCCACCGTATAAATCAGCGGATTAATCCATTGTCGTCTGTTATTTAAGAAACCTGAATCCATTTTTCATACAGCGTAATTGGACTGAATCGTACAACCGCACCTGAAAATTGCAGGGGCTGGATTCTTCGCGACGTAGCGCTAGTTACGTTTTAACGTCGCTTCGTCTCCATTATTTACGCTGTTCTGCAGCGCATTAGCAGTGCTAGGTTAGTTAGTATTTACTACAGCTTCAAAGAAACATTCGTATTCTCCCCTGACGAATGTAGGCAACACGGACCTTTGTTTTACAAACATTCGTAAATGTGCGTGCGGAAGTGCAATGTAAAATGTAGAATTATATATGTTAGAGCTGATGAAGACCAATTAAGATTGGAAGGAAGTTTTTCGGTTTTTAATATACAATGTTTTAAGTTTGATCCTGTATGGTGGGGGCCGTATAGTTTTGCAAGTGTATATTCAAGTGCTATGTATGGTGATGAGTTTTCGATGGGAGGCTTGCGACAGTAGAAATTTGGATAAATTTTTTTCCTATAAACGATGAGAATCTTTCATGCCTTAGCGAACACTTTTAATTCTTTTGGCCTGTGTGGTAATATCAAAAGCGTCCACTATGTCCAGATAATCTCTCGCTCTTCTCTCTTGAAGGAGTACAGCCTCAATCAGAAAACCATTTAAAAACAAATAAAGACGAGAAATGTTCGAGTCATTCTTATGAGGAGTTGTGTAGAGGAAACAGCTCATTCATCCTTCGTTCTAAAAGTCACGTAAGATAAAAAACTTTCGAAATCTGTCTGCTCTTGCAAGGGTACATTCTGAGAAAAAAAATGTATAAAAATTGATGAAATATACATGGAACATGCCCCTTGCGATAAGCTTAACCTTATATTCGTCATCTAAGCCATCAGGTTATAGCTTAAACGGACTGCGCTGGCATCCGTTAACGGTTCAACCGAACATTAAAAGACGCTTAACAATTCTGTGGCATCTTGCCATCACGACAACACGGTAAGCCTTTCGTGCCTCCAGCACGCAGACGCGCCTCAGGCCCTCGTCTTTGAAGTATCCTGATTTGCA
>VOMN01133337.1:0-20786 GCA_014899125.1 Orchestia grillus | reverse complement strand
ACGTAGACCTCCCTGCTCTAAATGGAGGAGCTGGTAGATTGACACGAATTCAATATGGCCGGACCCTCGTGGGACCGAGACTCGAGGGGAAAAAATTGGCTTTGCAGCCCTCCCTTCGAGAGGAATAAAATTTGTCTTGGCCTGTCTCTAATGTTTTAAAAGATGTAGAATAAAATAAACCACGAAGCTGCTTTTACGACGCGAAAACGACTGCTGTAATTGTCAAGGATATACTCCTCGGGCTGACGAGATGAAGTAATGACACACGTTTTTGTTTTTCGATCGTCTGCAGGAGGCACAACTGGCAGCAGCACCCACATTTGTTCAGAGGACCCGCACAAACGCCAGAGCGCTTGCAGTATCATTGAATGATGAGCTCACTGCAAAATTGACGCACTTGCAACAATTGTTGAGCGCAAAATTGAGGCAGAGATGTTCTAATTTTGGACAAGACGTATCTGAAGTTACGGTAATGTTTCCAATTGCGTTCAAGTAAATAAGAAAAAACTGGAACGTGGTGCACATCATAAACCCGTGCAGGCTCTCAGTTCTGGAGGACGTTGGATTAATGGCAAACGTTCTTGACGTTGAAAGATTGGAAAAAAGCTCGGCGGTCAGGATATTAAGAAGCGAAAATTGTTCATTTAAATCACGGGCATATTTCAGAGAGGGATTTAATGGAAAATTGGGAAATTTTGCATTGGAAGTGTTAATCAATTGTTCTTTTCAGAAAATTAAGAGGAGAATGGAGTAGCAAACCTGTTAGTAGTACTTCTCCAGAAAAAATATTTTCGCTTCTATGTTCTACCCGTATTAACTGCTCAAGTACCCGTATTAACCGCAATCCGTATTAACGGCTTAAGTATGTGTTGCATTTCAATTATGTACGTTTGTATGAGTCCAGAAGAGAAGCACATAAAATAGCAACGGTGAGTTTATACTTGAACATATTACTTTTTCGAAATTATTCAGATAATCAGCATCTTTCCAGAATAATGAAAAAATTAATCAAATTCAATGGAACAATAATTTCAATTCCTCTTGAGTTCTAATTTGATAATTTTGGGATAAGACTGTCAGGAAAATATATTGACGTAAAACTACTATTTTTCAATAATTTTCATCATTTTTCCTCATTTAAAACGCGCAAATTTTTTTGGCATCCAAAAGAACTGAAAATTTTCCTTACGGTAACAATGAACGACACGAGTGTTTCTTATAACCTCTAACTGATATTAAATTCATTATCAGTATAAACTTCAACATATACAAAATTCGCGGTAGTTACAAGCTTCAACATATAAAAAAATTTTAGCTTTACAAACTTCAGTAGGTACTTAATTTCTTTATCAGTAGAGACTTCAACTGACACAAAATTCGTTGTCTTTACGACTGTCAACACACACAAAATTCATCGTATTCAATAAATGCAAATCACTAGCTATCTCCACAAACTTCAACAGACGCAGAATTCGTGGTCTTTACAACCTTCAACACACACAAAATTCATCGTATTCAATAAATGCAAAACCGCTAGTTATCTCCAGAAACTTCAACAGACACAGAATTCGTTGTCTTTACAACCTTCAACACACACAAAATTCATCGTATTCAATAAATACAAAACCGCTAGCTATCGCCACAAACTTCAACAGACGCAGAATTCGTGACGGGACCCCAAAGATCTATAACGCTTCACAAGCCACGGTGCAGAGCCTGGGGTCTCGGAACCATCACCTCTTGTGCCGCTCAACTGATGCAAACTTTCGCCTTGGCTGGAATGACGGATTCGAAATATTATCGTTATCATAGTTTAATGCGGTCCCGTGACAGTGCAATGAAAGCAAATGGAGGTCTCACACGTGTTGGATTTTAATTAATTCAAGATGAAGATAAAGTCTTTTAAAATTAATTGATTTAAAATTTCAAAAGATAATTTAAATTTTAAAAGATGAAGTCTTGTTTTGGCAACAACTTCTTCATCAGGGAATACCATTCTTGATATCTCTGTCCATTACTTGAGTTATTTGTGAGGCTGTCAGACGAGAGAATTTAAATTTTCACGAGGGGTGAAGAAAAAGAAGAGTCTATTTTTTATGATACAATAAAAACAGTGGATGTGGAATCAAAATCCCATGAACTAGGATAAAGAAGAAACGTGATAGAACGAAAACTGTACAAGAAATAATGAGAAAAAGTACCCGTCTTTTGAAAATATAATATCAGCAATAAAATAAAAATAGCAGCGATACTATGGAAAAACGGGCTCTGGTGAGAAGAAAAAAAGGTGGCAATGCAATGGAACACAGCGGCAGCAACCCGAGACATGATCTTTTGTTCTATTGAAAGCGGCATTCAACACAAATAAGTCAGCAGCGCTCGGTGCATAAGGGTGGTTCATCTCAAATCGAACACAAATTAAACAGAACTGGCAGGGCTTTTTGCCAGTGGACGTGACAAGCGTACGAACTCCAGCGCACGTTTTTTCCTTGTGATATGGCCTTCGTGTTTACTGAATGAATATATTTACTGGGCACTGCTACCAATACCAGAAAAATTTGTAGTGAGGCGCGGTAACTAAAGAAACTAAACTCTCCATGCAAAATACAGGGGTAGTAAGGCGACACAGAATTATCTACTTTTGCTGGATTAGGCAGTTTTGTCGGAATTTAAAAAAAATTATTGGTAAATATAAAATCACGGAGTAGAAGACCCGTGTTGGAAATTCAGATTCATGGTCCAGCTTCCTGACATTTATCCTGAGTCCCCTGCATAAAAATTTAGCGCACTATAGATAAAATTGTTTGATAACATATGCAACATTAGCGGAATTGCAACACCATTTCCAGCATTCCTTGGGTAATAGAATACAACATTCACCGGAGCATGCGCAGCACTCCACACACATGTCGGCAGCGGCCAGAACGAGTGAACAAATCATTTGTTACGAATAATTTTAAATAACTTCGAAGCGACAAAACTTGCACTCGACCTCCATTCACGCCTGTTTTAAAATAGAGGGAATTGCCAAAATTCCTAAATTTCACTTAGTGCACAATGTATCGGCAACTTGAATTAAACTCCGCGCGGATGAATTCTTTTGCATATTAACCCAGCCACTAAACTTCGTCAACCAATTTCTGGCATGAGTTCAAAGTAACTCGATGGAGGATTGTCTACAGGTCTATCAGTGGCTGAAGGCCTAGCAGTGGCTGAAGGCCTAGCACTGGCTGAAGGCCTAGCACTGGTTGAAGGCCTAGCACTGGCTGAAGGCCTAGCACTGGCTGAAGGCCTAGCACTGTCTACATTCAGGCTTCACAAATGACCGGAAATTCTCGAAATACCCGGCAACAGCAGCCAGCGGATCTCTGCCGTGTCCGGGGAGCCTCGCTTGCTTCCATTACCTACCGGGTCCGCACCTTTAGGTAGCAGCTCGGGCAGCAAGTACCCTCCTGTTACCCTCAAGTTTACCCTTTCATTACCTTTATCGCTCTCATCACCGTGCCTACTTTTCCTCTTTTCTTCATCTATCTACAGTTACAATGCTATATATCATTTCATTTACCGAATTAACGAGTGTATGCGAGTTTTACTATTTTACCATACTTATTTTACCATTTATTATCATATGTCTACCACCGTTATTGCCCTTCCTTTGTCTTTCGCCTACCTTCACCATACCCTACCTTCACCAGTACCCTACCTTCACCAGTGCCCTACTTTCACCATCACCCCACAATCACCATCACTCCTCGCCTGAATACATTAAAGCTCCCGAATGCATTATAGGTGCCGGTGCACATCCTCACCTTATCCATAAATATGAGCTGTTCAAATGTAATTACTTTGCCTGAATTAACCTCAACCCCAGCATCCAAACCGTTGTACCGAGGGTGGTGTGATATCATTCTACAGTAATGACAAAGTAACCAAACTGGACTATGAAAAGTACATGCTTCAAGTTATTCGACACTTATTAATAAAAAACAAGAGTGTTTAGGTAATACAACTGAGATTATGTTGAATGAATGTCAAGCCTGACTGCTACGAGTATGTGCGCTTAATCTACTTTGTAGTTTAATTTGCTCATTACGTTTTTATGCACTAATGCTATTTGAAACTACTCTGAATTTCACTTTACAGTAATTAAACGAATTCTGTTGATTTGTGTTGAATGACCGGTAGTCTTTCACATGCATTATTTCATCGTAGTCGTCAGTCACCGCCCGATTTTATACTGCCATTCCACATCTACGTGCAAGTATAGTAGGTCTGTTCCTAATATTATCAGAACAAAAATGTAAGTAGCTCTGGTAGGAAAAATTCAAAAGCAAAACCAGGATCTAATCTGCACCGACATCTCCATCGCCAATCAGATTTTTGATCTCGCATTTCCAAGGGAAAGAATTCTAATCGTTGCAATAACTAAATCAAAACTTCAACTGTCAATCCAATTGATGGGATTCAAGCCTCAACGAAACACAAATTTTAAACTTAAGTGAGCTGTTAAATGTGAGCGTTGAAACGAATTTTACCCTGGAATGGTTACCCTACGTCTAAGGTTTCTTGAAGGAGAGACCCTTAGCTTTAAATCCGCAGGAAAAACTCTAAGCCAAACTTCAGGGTATGAGGAACCCGAAGTTACCATTCCAGGGTCAAGTTTTTATCATTTTCATTCGAATGTAAGATTTTTGTGGCAACCTGCATAAAAATGACGCTTCTTTACCGCTCGGTGCTCAGATGGAGTCATGCAAGGAGGCTTGTTTAGGCGTAGGCGCCTGTTATTAGGCCGGCGCATTGTCATGCACGACTGCAAGGCACAAGGCGCACCATTGCTGCCAAGGCGAAAAAATGGTGGCCCAGCCACGCCGTCCTCGGAATACCTAGTGCAGCAATCAGAATATCTTGATAGAGCGTTCGGCTTTCGATAAAAATTATTTCAAGAACTGGGAAGCGAAATAAAAATTATTTCAAGAACTGGGAAGCGAAAAACTGAGAAGCGAAATAAAAACTATTTCAAGAACTGGGAAGCGAAATAAGTATTTGGCCAAAATATTTATCGATGAAATTGGATTTTGAAGGCGGCAGGAAATGTTTTTGTCATTTCAAGATTATGAGTTGCATTTATACTTTTTATTCCTTCTATAAATTTTTCATTTCAGTAAGTAATCCTGTAATTTCATTGCAATCAGTGCTAGTTTTTAAAATACAACTTCTTTACATTAGGCCGTAATCTAATTCAAGAAGCCGCTAAGGGAGATGACTTTTTCTTTAGCTACAGTACATAGAGCGCTTAAATTCACTTATAACAAATGTGAGTTACAAGTTACAAGTCAATTAGAAATCATTTACAATTTAATACGATCGTGAAGGTGTAGTGCAGAGCCCAAATTAATGAATTTCTTAACTATTATTGTACTAACAAAGGCCTTCGAGATTAGACCTTTTGTGAATCAGAGACACTGAAATTACGACGCAGTAGCGTATCCTAAATATCAAGAAACATAATTAAAAATCCTTGAAAAACTTCAAATTTCAGATCAAAACTTATTTAACTTTAGAAGTAGGATCTCCAGTGGGAACGGCGCCCACCTTACGACACACACACGCGCTCTAAATTGTACGTGGTGTCTCATTCAACAGCTCGCGGATATGCGAAGGCACACCATGCACACAAAGCGGCGGCACCCCAGTGTGGCCCGGGCTTGGAGGCCCAAACATCGTCAAGGTATTCAAGGTGTTCCCATGAATACAACGCGGAACATCAAACGCTTATCGATAATTCCACTCTGGATTCAAGAGACTTTAGCGCAGGACCGCTATGCCATTCGTAGCGCAGGACCGCTATGCCATTCGTTAAATGGAATTTTATTCTCATTACTCTCATGAGATCTCGCTGTTTTTGCGGACGTAACTGTGGTCCGTTTGGTACGTCCCACAAGGACCGGTTCTAAGGCTGTTGCTTGACTACAGGTCCAGAAACGGAGCGTCAGACAGGCCTGCTCCAGCACAAGTAATGTGCCGCCCATAAAGTAATCTTGGGTAATTTTCGAGCAAGCAAAGTAGTCGAAGGCCTTGGATTAGCACATCATCTCGGCCCACATGCCGTCGAGCTCCAGGAGGTAAGTTTTCATAATCAAACAGGATGAAGTTCACCGAGGCTGTCCGTTATTGTTCAAAACGAAGTCTTCGTAATTGGGCCAGCTATTTTTTCTTCGTTTCTTGATCCTTTCCCATTCATGGCGTGAGAAACAATGTGGATGATATTATCAGACACTGAGACCCGTATAATTTATTATTTAATAAAGTTGAAAAAGCATCGATACCGCATATGGGACGCTGTCATGCAGCGGCGAAGTCGGAGTCATATTTGAGGCTTCATCGGTTTCAATCCTTTGAAAGCTCTATTCAACTTCGAGAAGTTGACATGAAATTCAAGAGGAATCTTAGGGAAACCCTATTAACTTTAGCAGTGGGTCGAAATTCGAAGTCGTCAACGACGTCTTATTGGAAGCACAGAGCTACATTTGGTCTTAAGAAACCCATGAAAATTTTAAAAATCCTATATTCAAGTATTGCGCGTTGCACAATTCCACGAAATCTATGTTTACGCAAGTCGGTATATTGCAAAATGAAAATTTTCCTTCTTGACGTTGAGGAGATCAAAATGAGATAGAAGTTTCAAACAATTTGGGACCGCCTGAGTTGAGACACGGTACACCCACGCGGCGGGAGCGTGCCGTTACCACAAACCGGTCGTTCTCGGGCAGGCGTTGCACGATTTCGGGCTTTGATCGCGGTAAAAATCACATGGGAATTTAAGCCATAGCATAAGAACAAAAATTCCAGGCAACTCCGATTAGCTATCTCTGAGGTTAAAAGAAAAAGGGCCCGAGCCTTCCAAGAACAAGCTCAAGTGTGTATATTTTGCTCTTGAATTTCGACGTCTACACTCCGTTGATACACTGAGAGGAAATTCGATGCATTTTTGGATAATCCTGTGTTTCATACGATTGTCACGAAACCGATGCAAAAACAAGTGCCAAAAATGTGTTATAACACACTTTTACGGGTTATGCGACAGTGTCACGCTTGTTAGTGTAATATGCATGATACGCCTTGCACAAGTCTACGGTAGTTTATCCCAAAATTTAACTTTCTCTGACTACCCATTGTTTCTACACACAAAATGAGAACAAATTAAAATCAACGAATAATTTATGCCTTGGGTTCCAATTTTATATAATAAAATGTAAGCTATTGCTTCGATCTCATAATCTCATCACGTCAATTTGACTTACTTTATCTGTGTGAAAAACGAATTGATGTAACAATGAACAAATCAACAATCTATGAAGCTGAAATAAAACTTTATTGGTGCAAGTGCACTCGAAACTCTTATTTCTTTCGTGACTCAAGGCCACGCACACCCACATGTCACCTGCCTACAGTACTGAGATAAGTGAATCAAGCCACATCCGTGTGAGTCAAAATGTCTTTCCCTGCAGTCAGATCGGTAAAATTGCACACCAAACATAATTTACCACGAGCACCACCGTTAAAAAATTCTAAATGTATTCGATCTTCTCAGCCAACAAACCAATATTTAGGAGCGAGGGAAGAAGCGAAGTAAGGATTAACTTCTTGTTTACAACGATGGAAAGATCGGTCTTAGTTTTCCATCCTTGGTTGTACGTATACCGAGAAGCTGAAAATATTATGCACTGCTTTTGTACACAGTATTTTGAGCACAATTCAAAAAAATATTATACGGAGGTATACCTCCCAGAAGTTCCAGGTAAATCTTGATAGAGATAGAATAAAACTTCTGTACATATACCAAACCAGAATTTCATTCATAAAATTTCCAAATAATTTTAGAACTTTGATTTTTGAGTAAGTTCACAGCAGTACACAATTAAACATGAGGTTAGAAGTCCAGTCTGCGTCAGAAACTCAGTTCTGTAGCGAGAGCAGTTCTCACAACTCGCAATTACGACAAACAATTCAAATCTCCAGGGGATGTAAGACTCTTCGTTCGCCTAGTCGGGTACATTTCCCTTACATTTCATATTGCGTTTACACGAGCGCAGGCCTCTCTTAATTGAAGAAGCCAGCGCTAGTTTGCAGTCAATTTACCAGCAAAACATAGCTTCATTTTTCGTTGCAACGTTTGATCCCGTTCATGTTCGACGAAATAGGAATAAGCAGAGCCGAAAACCAACAGGGAGTTATGCAAACGCTTGACATCTATCTTGTATAGTCTTGTTTTAGGGTTTGAAGACTTCCGTTTGTCGATCACATTCTCCGTCAAGTTATGTAATGGATATTAACTAAACAAAGGAAGTGGGGAGTTTAGTGCGAGGGGTTCGGGCAGAAACACTTGGAGAAGTTAGTCACCGGAGCAAGTCTCCGGACTTGCAGACGTGGAAGTCATGTGACAAGGAGGTATGTCTCTATCAGATTACGTAGCTTGTAGGTTATGTCGCTCGCACGTTATGTTGTCATGTTCATGGCATATGTTGCTGCGTTTAGAGCAAGCCCGTAAGTCGTTTGAGACGCAGGCTGTGTGTTAACACTGCACGCCGCATGTAAAGCACACGATCGTGCCAGGCGACAGTCGCAAAACTCACATGCTATTGTAATCTTTCTGTTAGTTAAGAACAGTAAGCCGGTTACGAAGAACAGGTTCATCCCTTACGTCAATTAGATGAAGTTATCTCATTGTAAGAAGACCCTTTTTGAGCTAATTAGAAGAGGATATCTACTCACAACAACGTTCATTGTTTTTACGAAGAATGTAAATCAAATTCAACGGAGAAGTGCATTAGAGTCACATCTTCAACGCTTGTGTTAATTACACACAAATATAAATTTCCAATTAGGTTCATTATATGCACATAGTTTGGATGTTTTCGTTTCGTGGTCCTGGACGCGCCTGCATGCCTCGCCGTAAAAGAGAGCGATCGGAATGAGGACACATACTCTGCTTACGAATAGAATTCCTCACGGTATACTTCTGCGGTACGCTGAGGGAGTTACGATGTCAACCAGAGATGCGAATTGAGGTGAGCGTTATCCCAAATTACGACCAGATACTGATTTCTTGTCGATCTCATTCTTTGCCGAGTCAATCAAAGACACGAATTGTGTCAACCAAAGTTACAGTCAACCAAAGGCACGACATGTGTCAACCAAAGTTACAGTCAACCAAAGACACGAAATGAGCTGAGAATCATCTCAAATCCCGGCCGGACACTGATTTCTTGTCGATCGCATTCTTAGCGTGAAAAAAGAAGGCATCTTCCAAATGGACGGTTGGTTGCATGCGCCTTTAAATAAAATAAAACACGTTGACTAGCTGACCTTTTTGTACGAGTTACGACCCATTCAGGAATCTAAAATCTAACGCTGACTAGCACTCAAGTGCTGGCATTCAATAGAATCGTCGTCTATATGAATTAAACAGGCTATGCCGTGAACGTTAGTTGTACAGAGGCTGTAGTATTACTATTATAAGCCACGGGCATCGGCGTTCATATTGGATAGCAAGACTGATACAATATTCATTAAAAATCATTGCAAACAAAAGATATTACAATATTTCATCTTCCCAATTTTGCCAGGGTGATCACCATACGAGGTGAAGGTACCCGTATAATCTAATTGCTCCTCAAGTGCATTCTGACCGAAAAAAAGTTTTAACCACCATAATTTACTCCCAAATATAACCTGTAAAGCTACGTCAACAATGTGACAACAAATTGAATAAATAGGGCAGTTGAAATTATGAACGAATTTATTTTATCATAATTTATAAAATCTAAAAACTATATTAGCTGAGCTTTCTAGTAGCAAAAACATTATGTTTAATAAGAAGCAGAGGGCGAAGAAGTTGATGCATTGAAGATATTTCGCTCAAACCAAGTTACAATTCTGCTTGTGTTAAAACTGAAACGTGAACGCGAATAAAATATTTATTTCTATAGTAGAGGAGCTGCTCATTATTTTCATCCTTTATGTAGATTAAGTGCACGCTTTAAAATAGATATTAAAATTAAATGGTCAATTTTATCCTAAGCAAAGGCCCAAATTTTATATTCCCCAGCGAAACAATGACGCACTTTTGGGATCTGGTCACAAAAATTGACTAAAAAATAGTTCCACTATGAAGACAAAGTTCCGTTTTCCAATCGTTTTGATAATGAAACGAAAAAAGTTCCAATCGAAAAGAAACATTCCCTATTAAAAATAAGAGCTTCGCGGCAGATGACCAACAATGTTCAATGAAAGCGGGACTACAATTTCATAGCCGGAGTCACCATTCCAAAGGCTAAAGAGCAGCGCGTTTGAGGCTGCGAGCGGTTATCTTTGCATTGCCTACATTTCGAAATCAGAGCTGAAAAATACACAAGCTGACAAATCGGTCCAGCGTACCGCTATATCAATGCAAGCCTCGTTACACACATTCATTAGGATGACAAAAGGGCGCAGTGTGCACTCCCTCCCAAAGGACTACGAAGTGCTTCTTCAATGAATAGGACGGCGGCATTTGGGCCAGCCCTCCAGCAAGCCGTCCTCAAAGTTTCATGTGGCCGACCTATGCGCGGCCGGGGCCGATCGAATGTAGCCTTATGCTTGAATACGGTTGTCGACCATTGATGACATTCCTTAATGTCATTTGCAATTGAATCGACATGACAGAAAGAAGGAATGAATGACCTCTATGAGAATAGATCGTGATATTTATCTAAGAAAATTCATAGGCTATCGTAGATAGAACTTAGAAAATTTAATGGGAGGGATCTTCTTTGCAATGGTTAATTGATTTTAAAATGCAAATTTGCAGTCCTTTCCCTGTGACTCCCTTAATACTAAAAATTTAAATAAACGCAAGCTCAAATTTCCAAGCCAAGTGCAAGGCGTTCAATAGGCAAGCAATATTCATTCTCATCATAAACAAGGATGATGAGACAGAAAAGTACGCACAGCGATTAATAGTTTACAATAGCACTTTACTGGAGTACTTTTTATTCAGTGAAAACATACGTACATCTTAAAAATGATACAAAGATAAATGTGATAGAAGAGTTTTAATCTGTTTGAAAAAGCAGTTTATGCTACACACTGAATCATTTTCCCTAGGTACAAACTTTGAAAAACAAATCTTAAACTCGTGTACAAACACAGTTCCCATATGTTTGTACGCGAGATTTAGAAAAGAAAACCGACCAACATACTTTTCAGATTTCCGCGTCACATGAGAAACGCACCCAGAAAATTTTGTTCCTGTAAATTCATGCAGAGCTGCGGGCTGCTCCCATAGAACTGCCGCACGTCCTGCGGAGAGCAACAAATATTTTCAAGCTTTACAAGGGATGCAATCGGAGACTACGCTGCACAAACAGACGCAAGGCTTCAGCGACCGCGGCCTGCGGCGAGGGGGGCTGGTCCGGTCAGGCGACGGACGGGAAGAACTGGGCTCTAAATTGGAAAAGTTCAAGATGTAAGGTTTGAATTAAACAAGTTTGGAAAAATGGGATCTGACCATCAAATGTCTCGAAACGTAGAGCCTGAATAATAAGTGCTTGCAGACATAGGATCTGTACAACTCATGGTAAGAGAAATATGATCTGTATATCAGATATTTAGAATTATAAGAACTGAATTGTACGTCTGATGAAATATAATAAAATTTGTAGTAAAATTGAACTTGAAACAAAGCGATCTGAAAATATGATCTTAACTGAAAAGGGTTCAGAAGTAATTGGATTTGAGTTGACACCAATAGAAGAAGCTGCAGCCAGTAAGCAGGCGCAGGTCATTTATTCAGCGTCCTTTGTAAATGACAGGTTTGCATGGGCGCAACTGACATGGACACCACTGCCTCCGATCGCTGTCTGGCTTATCTTTTTGAAGGTAAATTATCGGTTGCTTGTGCCTTGATATTTGGTTACGCCTTGACTTTGTCTTTCTGTTCAGAACTACTCTTTTTTGGAGACCTGACTGCCTCAATGCTGATGCTGCGTCTGTGAAGGTCACCGGGCGTTGACTGTTCAACTACACCTAAATATTATCGTGCTGCAGCCGCTGCTGCTGCCGTTCCGCCGAAGTTGAAAGAGAAAGTTTTCCCATTCAAATTCTTAGCACTAAATTACATCACAAGGTACGAAGTACAAATTCATGCCGTCCACCACCTCACCTTCCTTGCAGATTTCAGCACAAAACAGGTGCTTGTGATTTAGAAAAAGAAACTGGCAGCTTCCAAATTGACTGTTGATTAGATGTTCCCTTAAATAAAAATAAAGCACTTTGACTGGCTGACCTTTTCGTACTAGAAACGACCAAACAAGGAATGTAAAACCTATCTAAAGCTGACTAGCACTCAAGAGCTGGCATTCCACAGAATATTACTCCCTTTTGGTTCCATTCAGACACTCTGTATGATTAATTTTTTTAAGTTTAAAGCCTCAACGTTGAACTCGTGTAGCTCACGAAGCAGGAATGCTAAGCGTAGCGTCGTACGTCTTCTTCGGGTTTATTCGTACGCTCATCTGGCAGTCGCCATCACCCCAACACTTTCCCTTTCTCTCGGCCTACACTCCAGCAGGAGCATTTACATGCACCGCCTCGGGCCAGTTCTTTTAAACTTGCTGAGCAATTTTTGCCACCAAGATTCCGCCGCAACACTTTTCCTGTTCTGCAAGAATAACACCTAAGAAAACAAAGCATACTGATGTAAAAATTTTTTGTGGTACAGCGAGTTTTTGCTCCCGCTAGACAGCTAAGCCGCGTTTCGAAAGAAGTCTTCATGTTCGAGAAAAATATAATCTGGGAGACGAGAAAAAACGGAGGCGCGAGTTTCACCGAGCTGTCAACTGTGACGTCTAAGAATTATTGAGCAGAAAAGTTCCACTAGAGGTGAGATAACAGAAACAGAAGAAAATGATTGCTTGGGTGAGCAAATGAGAGAAATTATTGTAAAAGTCCCGGCGTTTATTGCTACGGAACTATTTCAAAGACCTCAATTCGAGCTAGCAAGCTTTGGACCAGTTCCACTGCGGAGTGCATAAGGAATAGAGACCTAAGCCTCCCATTTTGGTCGCTGTAAAGAAGCATCAGCATAAACACTCCTCGAGCGCCACTGAAGTCCGTTGAATCTTCGATGGACTGGAACGTTGTTGAGAAAACTTCAAATCACTTTTACGAGCAATCAACACCTTCTGAATGTGAAGAACACTCCGCAATCCTAGAGGAAACCCGGGATCATTTTTAGGGAGCCATGAAGGCCCCGAGCTCTGTAAGACCTCGCCACTGGAGCAGCAATGGCCTCATCTCAATAAAGCGTTCGATGGCGGCAATTGGCTCGTCGTTGCGAGGACGCAAGCCCATGCGATGGGTCTTCCAATTTCCTGCTGAATTAGGCTAGTACTACGTGGCCTGTGATCAGCGAGGTGGGTCCGTCACCATTGAAATGGGTCCGTGATCATTGAAATGGGTCCGTGATCATTGAAGTGAGTCCGTGATCATTGAAGTGAGTCCGTGATCATTGAAGTAGGTCCGTGATCATTGAAGTGGGTCCGTGGTCATTGAAGTGGGTCCGTGATCATTGAAGTGGGTCGTGATCATTGAAGTGGGTCCGTGATCATTGAAGTGGGTCCGTGATCATTGAAGTAGGTCCGTGATCATTCAAGTGGGTCCGTGATCATTCAAGTGGATCCGTGATCATTCAAGTGGGTCCGTGATCATTGAAATGGGCTCGTAATCATAGGAGAGGACCTGTGATCATTAACACTTTACCTCCGAAGTGGGTCATATATGGCACACGCGATCAGCTAACCTAACGTAATGTAACCAAAGCACTATAATGTATTAATACAAATTTTCAAGTTTTCGTCAAATTTGTGTTCATCAATCGAATAAGCTAGGTCTCATTAGAAAGAAAATTAATTGAGTAACCAAATTTGTGAAACCAAAATTCTTCATTTTCAAATTCACAGCAGAGATATTTGTCGTCATGTAATTTTACCTGTGTGGAGAATCGGAGTCAAAGTGTTAAAGGAGGTCAGCGATCATTGAAATGGGCCTGAGTTAATTGAAGTGGGTCATTAATCATCTAAATGGGCCTGTTACCATCGAAATGCCCTCATGATCGTCAAAAGCAGTATATTAGTCGAAATGACCATTGAAACCAATACACTAATTTTATTCTACTCTAATGTAATTTTAAAGTACTGATACCAAATTTCTTTCCAAAAAACCATCGCACCATTCGTTAAGAAAAGGTGCGAATAAATCTTGTTATTTAAAAAATGTATTTCAATTTGGTTTTAAAAAAAGTTACCCTGAAAATCCAGAAGATTATGTACGTATTAAAGCCCCGTTACAGTAGACAGCACGGACTGCAGAATGATTCCACGTGATGAAAAAATTCCCAACACCGTCGATGCGGTGAATTCGTAAAAGGGGGAACTGTCCGGTTGCATGTTTTGCGTGTAATTGATGTTCTCCAAAATTGGAGAAAAACAATTGTACTTCCTCGTGAGTTGATCTTTGTAAGCCGTATCACCACAGACAAATTCAATACTTCGTTTTCGTGAGGGTGCCGGTTGCGCAGCGAACATTGGTCTAGTCTAAAGACTTGACTGATTCGTGAGACTGCAAAATATACTCATTACGCAAAAACAAATTTCATCGACAAATCCGGTTAAACAATTACCTTCGAAATTTGATGTTAATACACATAGCTTCGGGGATTTTAAATTTCTCAAGCAGAAAACGTAAAATATGTTTCCGTCGAGTAGAATAATATGTATTTTCGATACATTAACGCAAGCTATACAAGTGACCCATGCAAATGTGCCAGCCGTGACAAGTCTAGCAAAAATCTACTGTATTTCATTAAAATGGTAGTCTTGCCTGACAACCCATCTGTCACACAGACTCAAAATTAAAAATCAATTAAAACAACGAATACTTTAAATTTCGGTACTCAGTGCCATGTAATTATACTTAATCTGTATTTTTGCTGGTTTTACATTGTCATACAGCTAAATATAATGAATGTAACTAGTAACAAAGTTACAGGTCAATTAAATTGAAATACCACTATATCGCGGAGAGCTCACTCGAAGCACCTGTTACTGAAGTCCCTCGGGTTAAGCGAGCTAATAAAGCCACGCACTCCCTCACACGCCACCTGCAACTGCAGAACTGGGCTTACGAGTAAAGGTTAACGTACTAGGTGTGTTAACATTTTTCTGGGTGTATGTCATAATGAAATCAACTTCAGAAGTTCGTATACCTATCAAACAACTTGGAATTATTACTCGCTCAGCGCATGATTTCGTATCGTAGAACATGCACTTACGTAAGGTACTTTTATTCAGTAATGCATCTTTTCGTGACTTCTCATGCCATACCTAAAGGTACTGTAATTGCTTACGATGATGTGATTTCATATATACGTAAGGTACAGCCTATCGTAATCAAATCTGTACAAAAGATGAAGGTATGAATTTTATATCCAGCACATTTACCGTCCAATTTAGCGATGGGTGATAAATTTTCTGTGAAAAAACTAAAAATGAAACCATCTCGATTATTTCACAAGTGAATGTCCAATAAGAAAAATATCTGGGAATATGTGGTGAATGTTAATTAGAAAGATGATAAGGAAAAGCACATTAATTACCACAGTAGAAAGGTCTATTGTTATTTTAATACTGACTCGATTTATTCAGTTCTTTATGACTAGGTCGCTAACGATATGAAGGTATTGAGTTTACTTTTCTGTATGATTGAAAGTTCAAATTACTCTGGATATCTCAATTTGAAAGACCATTTCATGTTAGAAAGAAATACTTCAAGCATTTTTTCTTATATAAATTGTAATTAGACGAAATATAGTTAGTAGTCATTTAACATCATGCACTTCAGGTCTAAGAATTAAAATAACAAAATCATAGAAAAAACCATCAGCTTCTCTCAAGATCATGCTCTTTTTCATCTCAAGTCAACAGCAACAGTCATTACAAAAAATTTCTCACTTCATGCATCTGCATCAAATCACTTAAAAAACGGACCAACTTCCGCGTCAGAATCGTCCCAAAACTGCACTTATCGCGCGAGCAAATCGGGCCCGAAATTCAGAACTGGAGGGGCACAGCATTAAATGTGGGAGAACCGGGGATCCTGCCAGGGACACTGCGAGTGACAGGCTGACAGAGCGGCGCCGCCTCCGAGCTCCAAGCCCGGGCCTGAAATTCTGAACAACTTGAGCATAGTACATTAAAATAGATGGGGGTTTCTGGCTGAGCTTTAATATCGGCACCCCTAACCTCGGTTGCCACCTTTCACTTTATTTTCGCCCTAATGCAACGTCTGCGAGTAGAGGGGCAGCTGTGGAGAAATGCAGAATATCTTCTATTTAGCGCTATAAAACTGTCGTGTGAGAGCTTAAAGCGTTCGATTTATGACGTTTTGTAAGAGTTTTGCCTTCACAGCGTTTATGTTGCGGTGAAGGTGAAGTGGAACGAACCCGCGGTAGCAAGTTACTTTGTTACATAAAACCTACTAAGTATGGGAAATGAAATCGCTCTAGTACAAGAAACGCAATTTACTTCTACTTCATATCCGTATTTATGCATTGTTTACGATAAATTCAAACAATAATAAAAGTAATGGCAATTATTCATTGAGAAAATGAGGTCTAAAAAGGGAAATTTGTGGGAAATGTGTTATGTACATATAACAGCCGAATGTAGGGCGGTTTCTTCACTCATTTTATCGTGTCCGATTAAATTTTATTTGTATTTCCTAAGAAATTGAGTCATCAAGTCATGCTTTTTCCGTAGGCCTATGAACTACGTCCAGATATTTTCATAAAATATTTGATATTTTTATGCGCATTCATACGAAATTCACGTAGAGGCACAATGGCACAGTAGAACAAGGCATTTACATTCAGCACAAATGCGCAATGCTAATTGCAAAATGAAACCTGGGAAAATTTGGAAGATGAAATCAATTTTGAACATAAAAATTTTGATAAACTTATGTCGAATTTAAAATAGGATTGATAGAATATTATTCACGCTCAACGAGCGAAACAAAAAATCTGCCTTTATAAAAAATTATGCACGCTGGTGAAAAAACAATTTTTAACCATGAATAGAACATTAGCGAGCTGAATGAGAGAAGACGAGGATCAAAAACATCTGTACATGTAATATTCCTGAAATAGTTCATTCAATAAGTCTGTGCGTTGAGTTCAAACGCACAATCAATTTTCAAACGCACAATCAATTTTCAAAGGAATTAAGGAATTAACGTCCTTTGGCGACTGCTTCTTGGAAACTTATCTGCGAGAAGAGACTTGTGAACGGTTTCTTTCTGTTCAGAAATTAGTTCACTGACAAGTACAGAAAAGTGCGCTTGAGCACCTGAATGCATGGAAGAAATGCTGCGCTCAGGCTTTCATTAATTCCACGCCTCAAAGGCACGCTTTTAAGATATGTGCGTAGGTAATAACTCGTACTGAGTAGATCGTGTTTTGCTGCGCAGGCAGGCCGACGAATACCGAAAGCGAATAGAATTACTCAGTTGAGGGAAGAAATTCCTGCTTGTGAGCGTCAAGATTCGAACGTACTACGATGATCTTCTCTGCGTGTTCTCATCTTGCATGACTACAAGGAAAACAGCAGAGGAAGGTGAGAGAGCTCTTTTTCAAGAACTGGAGAGTTAGCTCATGGTCATAACATGCAAAATAGGAATGCAAGGAAGTCTACCAATTCCAGGCCAATTGGCGAGCTTAATATTCTAATAGTTCCACCCCTTCACTCGAATGCCCTCCCTATTAAAACTCCATCGCAAAATCCCCAGGGGAGAAGGAGAAATTGCTAGTGGCGAAAGGCGTCTCTTAAATGGATGGATTTATTCAAAGGAAAGTTTATTGAATTGCTTCTTCTGTAACAAGAGAGAATAATTCTTGTATCTCTTTCCATAACAGAAAATGACTCGTGGTTTTGTGTATCTTTGCCCTAAATTTCTATACGGTTTCTAAAAAAGGTTGTATAGACTTGTGACTCTCTTTCACGATGACAGAGAAGAAACATTGCAGTTCCTGGACGCAAGATATCTGGCTCTCAGTTTTGTTCTGGTCACACCTAAGTACATAAAAAAGTACGTTTTGCAACCGAGGACACACGTGGAAGAAAGTTTTTGCATAGCGTGGCAAGATGGCCGCAGGACATCAGGGAGGGAGAAATTACGAGTGAAAGCACACCGCTTCTTGAAGGGCAACCACGAGCATAAAAAACGGGAGAAAACAACCGTTGAAATAGTCCCTAGAAATAAAGTGATCCGAGCCGAACATGACTCACTCAAAGTATGTAGAGACTTTTGAACGACTGACTTACAGTCCCGAAAGGCAGATGGTAATGGAAACACAAAATAAAATGTTTTCAATTTCCATCATCATTAAATGAAGCTGCCTGAGGGCTTTAAAATTCTCTCACTGCTCGTCTGTCACAACCGATTGACATATTGCTGGTGTGGAAATGAGTTCCATGTGCCATGCTGGAGTCACGAAGAACGGTTACTTTGAACTACACGACTAACGCAAGAAAACAAGAACGATATCTCGTGCCATAGCATTTCCGTGAAGCGTCCTCAGGATGGATCTGGTACTAGGCTACGCAGCCTGGCAATTACTTCGATTTCATACTACCGAGAAAACCGTGTTTTCTCAGAGCATTTCTCAGTTTCCATGAACTACTTGAGTCCACTGAACACTTCTGGAATTTACTGGTCTGAATCCACTGTAATTTCTAAATAATATTTATAACAAGAACAAGTCCTCAGAGCCTTGTATTGCAAATGTTGTGATGATATTATTGAAATAACAATAAGTAAAACTATCAATTCATTTTGAAGACTTTCGCACCAGCTGCTTCGATCCGTTCACGAGCGGAGCCACAAAGCCTTGCTTGATTGAATTAAGTTCAGTGCAAAGCAATGTTCGTGGAAAGCCTGAAACACACGCTTGAGCTCTGGACACTCATTCTCTTCAGAGCTAGATATGTTGAAATGTTTTGAAAATGAAGGCTGCATGAGAAGCACGACGGTATTCATTCGCGTGAGTGTTGAACATTGTTTTTTGAAGGGTAAATTATATACACACTAAGCGATCCCGTTGACTCCCAGCGCTCTCGATTCAATAACTTTCCCTAAGCTTTACATCGATGATAGTTTCAAAATAAGTCTGATCTCATATACATCTGGAAAACATGCATCCCATTTCAGAATCCCTGGTTCAGTAAACATTATCGGAATCCTTGAAGCTAAAGCTATGATTTCAAATGATGGAGAGACGACTTTTTTCTAGGCAATCTCCCATAAGAAACTGAATAAATTTACCCCTACGTTGGGTAAACCCAATTGCTGAAGAACACGTCCGAGATGAGTTACAGAAGTAAAAATTTAATGCCAGTTTGCCACGTTCCACTCTTGTTTTAAGTCGCTGCGTCAGCGCTGCAGCTTTCTCCCCAGCAGCGTCTGTCGAGTTGCTGGAGGGGCCTGAACAGCTGCAGCACTCACACGTCAGGGGAAATGGGCAGTCTGAGAATGAGGAGAAAATGTACGGGTCATCTGGTGTGCTTTGAGTGCACCAGCTGCCACAGATGTGTGCTACACACTGAGCTGGCTTATGGCACCAGCTGCCACTGATGTGTGCTACACACTGAGCTGGCTTATGGCTCCAGCTGCCACTGATGTGTGCTACACACTGAACTGGCTTCTGGCACCAGCTGCAGTAAACATACAGCCACGTAAACGTATCACTCTCGGCTGCTGAGGCATCTAAGACAATAGAAGCACCACAATAAAAGGACAAAATAGGCCTCAACGATCTCAGAGTGTAGGTATAAACAATTCCTTTCTCAAGTTACAACCTCAATTTTCGAAGCTTGTCTGTAACTGTCTCCCTCTTCACAGTGTAGCGCTCGGAGCAAGGAAGCAGCGTACGGGGATGGGGAATGTTTCTCCGTTAACCCCATTTGACCACAAGTTTTCGTTTAGGTAGATATTCTCAATTAAAAATAAGATTTACTTGTAGATCGCTTGAGCATTGCTCAAAATCCGAACACACCCATGAAGTTCACGGCCTTCCGTACGGGTAGATGTGGAAAACAAAGATTTCTGAAATCGTTCTCCACGGCTTCTAAAAAAAACAGCATCACTCAACTCAGTTCCCAATTTCGAAAAGTTGAGATCAAACTCTCCACTATTCGGAGAGAGCATCTTCAATTTCGTTTCCCTACCAAAGTGGCCCTTACCATCTGCCACTCGACTTCCGATGAGCAGTAACGCTATGGCCAAATCAAAGTTCGCATTGCCGTACTCAGAAAACACTCGAGCCGAGGCCGAGTGGAGGACACTGGGTCTTAGGCTTGAGACGCTACTCGGCACCTGGGTGTACCCCCAAGAAAAATGCCGTATTAATTTTCTTGTACACGCAGAGAACTGTAGTAATCCTAACATTATTTTTACAGGTACTACTTTTGATGAAAATTCTCAATTTCTAATTGAACATGCGCATCAGATTTTGCCCGTTTAGCAACAAAACTCAAATTTTGTGTGGGCCTCAGAGGATTAAGATCACGAAACAAACTGCAGCTCATGAATTACGAGCAGCACGGTGAGGGCAGCACGGTGAGGGCAGCATGGTGAGCGCACCACGGTGAGCGCACCACGGTGAACGCAGCACGGTGAGGGCACCACGGTGA
>VOMN01133335.1:0-12209 GCA_014899125.1 Orchestia grillus | reverse complement strand
TTGCAAGTAACGTTTTTATTTTATTTTTAAAAGTAGTTCTAGTATCAGCATCGGTCTCAATTTGCCATGGTCACTGAAGTCGCAGTAGCGGTTCCAGGCAGCTACGGTTGCGGAAGCAGCGGTAGCGATTTTAGTTAGCCGCGGTCGTGAGCGTAGCGGCAGCGCTTTCAGTTAGCTACGATCACGGAATTAGCGTTAGTGACTCAAATGACTTGACAGCGCGCTCACTCTGCTTCACAACGGGTACTCGGCGTCACATATGCACTAAGGCATCAAATCTAGCAAGATTTCAATCGACCTCATAACTAACAGTTGAAAATTGAGAACAGGGGCGTTCTAGTGTGAGAATAAGGAATCTAACGTTATGAAACATTCACGATTGCAAAAATACGAGTAAGTTTAGCAGGTACTCACTCCAGGTACAGACCTTCCCGCGCGGGTCACTAGTTTATCATAAAGATTCGAATTATATTCTGAAAATTTTTCAAGAGGGCATGTTTGTTTGAAAATCAGCTTACATTGATTTTGCAGTGCCTGTCATTACTTCAAATTTATGTGTGCACCAAATTTCAAACACTGACACCATTGCTCAAACGTAAATAATAATTAGCTTGAATCCTCAATATCGCTAGAGTGTAATGAAATGTATGACTTTTTTCAATCAAAACATTTCCACTTCACCAATCCATATTAAGTGTGCTAATTTAGAAGTTCTTTGTGTCCAACTCAGCAAACGCGGTCGCCTCCTGTCTGCCCAGGGTCTTGATTCTGGACGAACTGAATTTAGAGAAAACGAATTTCTGCAAAACGAATAGGCCCCGATATCTGTGCTTTCCCTTCATTTCATTTCTTGCCACGGAGTATCTTTTCTTTTTCTATCTTTTTTTCTTTACATCTCGATCAAATTTTATCCTGGTTTTACATTCCTTGTGATTTTATTATTTCTCATTTTATCTTACTTCATCAATTGAGATAGTTTTACTGATCACTCGTCTGTAATTATTGCACCTCAAACTCTTGTTTCAGGGCTACTAACAATAACGTAAAACTCTTTTGAAAATCACGAAACAAATTTTGGCGGGACCACTGTGCGTGAGAACCACCAGTGTAAAGCTGATGGAAACACTCACAAAAAGTTTGCTTTTGGGACCTGGTTACCTGAACCTGCGTCTCAGGCTCTGAATAAGCCGCTGGTCTGCGCCAATCTCAGAGTTTCGCCGTTTGTAATTAGAAAATGTCTCCACGCGAGTCAGGAGCAACCTTTGAGGTTTCGCTAATCGTCTGCAGTTGGCATTGGTGAAAGACTTATTAACGGCATTAAGGTCTTTACAGGCATTTGAAGGAATAAATATTTGATCCAGCGAGGCTTGTCGACAAGCGAGCTTGAAGGAAAAATCAAATTAACAATAATGTAGATTGATATTTTGAAATTGTCTGGCTAATTGCCTGCAGTTATGAAAGCTAAAGAACGGCTTCCATAATGTCTCCGGCCCTCTGGTATCAATTGTCGGTAATACTATGAACGTTAATTTTAGTACATGAAGGCAGAGTCCATGTTCCATTCTCTTAGAGATCTGCACTAGATCCTCAACATGTGTATGGTTCTCGATATCTTATAGCTTGCTCAATAATCATCATATTATCCTCTAAGCTAATCAAATCAAAGTTGTCGCCAGCGAACAAAAGTTAACTAAACATTAGTCAGCCGTGATCTAGTAGTTCGATCAAATTCTCATTCAATCATTCATTCTTTTATTCATGCCAAACAAGCTTAAGGTATTTTCGTTCGCTCATAAATTCAGTAGAAGGAGCGCTTGACTGACGCAAATGATGTCCAAGAGCGCGATTTTTTTCCGAGATTTTCTGCGGCAACTGCAGACCCAATGAGCACAGACAACGACTCTGCGGGGCGCTTGACGCATGACTCATAAATCAGACGAGGTGACATGACCGTCGCACCATTCGTTGCGCTGTTCAGTCCAAGTCAAATGCATCGTTTCCTGTAACTAGTGCATCATATTTGTGTCACCAAACACATTAAGAATGCAAATTTTTGTATTTGCATTGTCTTTATTTGATGTACGGAAACTGATAAGTTTATAAACAAGGAAAATTTTAGTTTTCAAGTGAATGAGATGTCGTGAAAAGCGGTCGAATACAGCCTTGGTTTCGAATATCTTCTTGTTTCCAACAAAACATTACATGCGAAATAATGTAACATATTGAACGTTACTATGCTAGAGGAAATATCGAGTTTTGAAATGTAATATTATAAAATTTGAATTTGAAGGTTAATTTGATCGAAACAGAGAATAATTTTTTTCAATTATCAGTTTAGCCAGCCTTATGACAGGTGTTAATGGTCGCATAGTAGCTCGTAGCACGTGTTTTCTCAGTTTACCCATCGTAAGTCAAGTCAGGTTTGACTATGACGGGGAAATTATGTACACTGTGGAACAATTTAAAATCTAAGAAATTATCGACTATGAAGATCCAGTTTCAACTTGAAATTTGTCCTTAAAAACTATTTTTAATGTTCCATAGTTTCCACTTTCATTGCGTACTTTGCAATATACAATTTAATTAAATCTGACATTGACGCCCACCTCTCGATACCATCCAGCGAATGCAAAGTTCACACTTGCGAACACTTGACTGAAATCTCCTCAAAACGGCGGCGCGCTGCAGTCCTCTCAGTAGCTGTACCCGTCTCCAGGAAGTGCGCGCTCTCTCATAGCCACACTCCATAGCCACACTCCAGGAAACGCTAACAAATACGGCCAGTAATTGATCTTCAGTAAGCGAGATGATTAGCTTATGGCTGCTCTCAGATCTTTCTGACCTGAACTAGGTCCATTTATACGAACGCACCGACGATATAATATGTAGTGAAGGCGAGAAAATGTAAATAATCTAACAGCCGATTACTTAAAAACTCATATCATGCGAATATATTCCCTTGAAACTACATTTTTCTTACTTTAAAACGAGCGCATTAGTGCCGGTGCGTACGAAATGATAGATGACTGTGCTTGTGCCGCCCACTGTTTTTTGCCTCCTGTTCTTTTCTTTTCCTTTCTTTTCCTCCCAGCAGTGATATTCGGTCGGGGTTAATAGGTGTGGCGATGGTGGTCACTGCACACAGGCGGTTGTATTGGCTATATGAGAGCAGGTAGCTTTTTTCGCTTCTCTCGCCATTCGAAAGCTGGTGCTTGTGCTTGAGCTAGCAAAACTTCTTTCGACGTATTGGATTGTCCGGAAAGCGGGTGACGATTTTTAAGGGGAAGAAAAAAGTCAACAAATAAAAGCCATTACATTTTCACTTAACCAAATATAAACTCTTTTGTTGCAAAATGCATCTCCATCTTTCCTTTAACATGAAAATGAATTTTTGTCTGGGTTTCAAGGAGACAAGTGGTCTTGTATTATCTGGATGGTAAACAACACTATTCCTGTTGGCCAATTTCGGACGTTTTTTCTAATTGCTGCTTTTAATTCGTCCGGGCGTGAGCAGTATTACTCAGAATTAGTTGTCTGGTTACTTAGGAGAGCTCGTTGTGCAGAATTCCTTTTCAATCCCACGAGACAGGAAGTAAAACTTTCTTAGGGTGAAAACCTGTTTTTGAGGTGGCTAAGGGAGGCTCATGTCGTTTACTCCGAGACCATTTTTTATACTTTGGCAAACAATCCATTTCTCATCTCCTATCTCAGTACGCTTCACAAAAGGCTCGTTTCCATTCAGGTTATAAAGGAAATCACAAAAGGAAATGCGATCCAAAAGGTCCTTCCCACTCAAGTCATGTGGCACCCAAACATCGCAGCGATTTGCTAATCCAAGCTGTACCAGGTGCTCATGAACGGCGGATTTTGGTGGGATGAGACTTTCTGCCAATTCTTGGGCTGTGCAATGTGGGTTATTATCAATTAATGACTTGATTTGGTCATCATCCGTAGAAGAAGGTCTGTTTGATCGCTCTTTATCAATAAGATTGCAATCTCCAGCTCGGAATCTTGTAAACCTTGCGTAATTTCGTCGATGTATCTGCGTCTGATCCAGTGATCGAAAGATTAACAATTAGTCATGCGTGGGAATTACTGCGACCAGCCCTGGAGCGAGTGAGTTGGTGTCTACCCATCGAGCCCACGTGGTGCTGCACGGACCAGCTGCTGCCGCCTCTGCTCCCGCCCTGCTGCAGTACACGTGGTGCTGCACGGACCAGCTGCTGCCGCCCCTGCCATCGCCTTGCTGCAGCGTTTCTACATTTTTATTTCATTGCATGCTTTGGGACTTTTTATTTTGAGTCATTGATTTGTATCGAATTTAATTTTTTGTATTAAATGGTTTATTATGATTGCGGTTTCGTAAAATCAATTATTTCTATAAACGGTAACGGTTGTTCACTATTAACTTGGACACTTTCAAATAAAGGGCTGTTCTTACGTCGATGACGCGCTCTTAAATCTTAGTTTTCTCGTTATCGAGATTACCTATTGACTTTTATCGATTAATCCTTAACGATTAGCACTTTAAAGAATATAAACCTCTCCCTAAACGTTTATTTTTTCCTTCTACTTCTTTTAGTCCGATTTTCTTTCGAACCCAACTGCGTACGGAGGGCATCAAAACTTCATGTATCAGACTTTTTATACTAATTATTGATTGTGCATATTCATGAATCATTAATCATATTCTTATCTACTCGTCTCCAAATCTTAGATCGGTTGATTTTTTTCAGTATTCATAGCTCCGAAACGTAAGGTGTTTCTCGACAAATGGTTTACTCTACCATAGGTTTGTTCTCACCGTTCAATAGATTAATTCTTCAATTTGCTTTGGGTAATTCTTACTTTCTCCTGGATTTTATTGTACTGTTTAGTTCATTGGACACTTCAATCAACATTTGGTGGTAATTTTAACTACACTGAATTCCATCTGTGTCTTGCAGTAATTAGCATGCTACCTATGGACGTCTTCTGAGCCGGAGAGCGACTTAATTAATTCGATCCCAGGAGGATCATCTCGCTGCAATCGTATTTGGGCCGAGCAGCAGAACGGGCATTTTTCTTGGGATTTTTCTCGAAGGAGGAAAAGGTTTACCGAAATTTGAAGAATTTGGCCCGACAGCCATCTTTTAACCTGCTTGGAAAAAGTAGGAGCTCTCATTATGCTTTTACCTAATTTTGCACAAAGCTTTAATTGTTCACATATAAATTTTACAATTGTCTACTAATTCTGCTAAATTGTTATTACTTGAGTCTCATGTTAGCGTTTGTGCGCTTTCTAGTTTAATAAAGAAATGAATAGATCGAATAATTGTCAAGAGATATGACTGAATTGTGTACTTAGAGTTTCGTACATTCAGTGGTTTAGCGCTATTTGTTAGTGCATTTATATTAGTAAGGAGAAATTGAACCTTGAACTAGCGATGAATTAATTAAGCGCGAAGTATGCAACGAAATAAATGAAGCACTCCTAGTAGCAGGCATACGGTGAGTTTAATAGGGTCCTGCTGAGGCTTCCGAAGAAGGGACATTTTGGTTGAAAGCCTCGTTCATCGAAAGGAAATCCTCGCTCTCATCGCACGTGATCAGAGCTCGCTCTCATCACACGTGACCAGAGCTCGCTCTCATCACACGTGACCAAAGTTCGCTCTCATCACACGTGATCAGAGCTCGCCCGAATGTACTGAAGGTGCGCAACCTCACGGAAATGTCAAATCGAACCGTCACTGACGCGAGACAACGATCCTTGGCTCCAGCAACCTCGAGTCTGGATTTGCCGCTTCCCCATCCTTTGAAATACAAACTTGAAATTCGATTGATAGTCCGAGCTGGATGAAATTTACGATATCACTATGCGATTTTGATTGATAACTCAATTTAAAGGAAAAACTTTGGTGCAATGATTTCGTTCATGAGAGCGAGTAAATGTTGTATCTTTGAATACAGGAAGTTGGCCGGTTCATGTTTTTATTCGAGTTGAATCAACAGTTACTGAATATTGTTACACTTTTATTCAATGTAAATGATACTCAGTCCATCAAGTTTTCAACGGTCTTAATAACGTGCATTCAAGTGTGGAAAAACTAAATTTTCCACACATCTCATTCTCATGAAAGACATGTAGACGTAACATTCTGTCGAATTGATACGTTGTTATGAAATTCTTTAGAGAAATAGTCTCAGCACTTCTGGACTGACCTGAGAAGTGCCCAGCGGCGTGCCAGAACTTTCATTAACGGTCACAAAGGCCGTCAAAACCCCAGGTCACGCTGACCTGAGTCGCTCTTTTCTAATCTCGCAATTGTGGAAGCATTGTCACCTTCTCTGGACGGCACCTCTTCAAATCTGGGCCTCATTCAGCCGTCCATTAACTCTTTCAAGAAGCTCGTGTTTTGCCAGCCCATCGCCATTGTTCAAATTCAAAGAAACTTCTTGAAACGGACAGGAGGCAGAAGTGTTGGACTATTATTCACTGGCGCACTTTCCAAAATAAGCTTTGTGTAAGAAACAGGAGGCGCGCATGCGATCCATACAGACACACACTCCAACTTGTGCTCGCTTTGTCAGCCTCAAAATGAGAATATCTGCAGCCCAATGTAGTAATATTTGTGACAACGAGACTGCAGCCGAGGCACAGCTACTCTACTTCGAAACAGCACTCGAAGCGATTAACGGGACGTCCATGTGTGATTGGAGCTCGTGCCGTCGTATCTCAGTCCAGGTAGTGAATTAAAACAATGAAAACTATCCCAGGGGCAACGACTCTTCATCCAGAGTTAGTACGCAAACTAACTTCAGAATAAAACATCTTCAATACACTTAAAATTCTTCGCAGGAAAAATGTAGTAGATCTTTATTTCTACTCCACAGTCCTGCAAATCCACTGCAGACTACTTGTTAGAATTCACAAGGATGCTCATCGGCGAGAACCAGAGCCAGCAGCACATCAGGTACCACACCCGTTCCTTCGAACATGGTTTGAGCAAAATTCGAACGTTCTTACAGCGATGATCTCTCAGACAACAGCACTACAGCGTACAAGTAAGAGTGCTAGGCAAACATAAACTTGAACAATTCAAATGTTGAATTTGTAGCTTCAACGCCCACTAGCGATTACTCATTTTAACACATTATACCATGCCTCCTCAACAGAACTTGTTAATACTTTGAAATATTTTTGATAGGCTTGATGCACAGCATTGCATCAAATAATAGAGCTGCATTGAAATGCAGCGCAATGCTTTGTTACTTCCACAGAGTTAAAAAGTAAAGGATCAGCCAAATGAATTTAAAATATGTTTCAACAATGCATAAATTGTAAATTAAATTGGAACAGAATATAGAAGAAACCTTTATGGTTTATCATTATCAACTGAAGTATTTTAAGGTAAGAACCAGTTATTTTTTCAGTGTTATTGCCAACGTATTCTTTCTATCTTTTAACAGTATTTTCCTACCATTGGTCAGACGAATTCATGGATAACACATAGTCATTGAACTTCATTTCTGCTAAATAACACGGCAATCTCATGCATGTAAGAACGCTCGCAAATAAATGAAGTCTAATATCTGCATGTGTCACACATAACTACTAAAATCAGTTTACCGTAACGAGTTCTTCATGATGACAGACGGCAGGAAGGTGTGACACACACAGACCAGCAATCGTAGTTTCGACAGGAGGAGCAGACTTTTCATGCAGACAAACTCTTTGAAACATCACTGGCTCAGCAGGAATCAAAGAGATTGAAAAACTAAGAACTCTCTTATTCTGCGCTAACTCACCGTTCCATCATAAACTATCTCTTATAATTAAGGAAAATGCATCGTTGAACGTTGATACTGTAAAATTTCTTGACACGAAAGAGTAAACTTTAGGATTGGTTAAAAGTTTAGGGCGAAGATCTGGTCCCATTTTTTAGAGTGTGTGCCGGTGTTGCGCAGATGTTCGTTCAGAAGTAGAAGTTAGAAGAAAATTATGGACAATCTCTAAAACTTTTTGTAAGTTTCGAGCGCAAGCTTGCAGAAAAGTAAAATTCGTCTGTATAAATCACTTAAGTATATGTATGATAGTTGTATCTAATTTCTCTGGGAACGGCACCTATGGTCGGGGGGAAGTGTAGCATCGTCAATTTGAGTTGTTGAAATCTTATCAACACTACAACATAAAATCAAGCTTAAGTAACTTTAAAGCTTAAAATTTTAAAATTTTGGCATGGATGAATGGATCTATGATACGTTGAAACGTCAAATGGCATTGCCTTTAGTTCTGAAAACTAGTTTATTTTCAAGAGTTTGCCCTCGAATTGAAACATCGCAAATGAAGAAAACGATTAGTGTAGAGCAGCATTGTGTATTTCTGGTATTTGGTGAACTATAGCGACGGGGTATTGTGATAGTTTAAATAGATGAGCCTATCAGTAAAAGAACAGAAATAATGTCTTTTTCATTCAGGAACTAAAAATATTTATTAAAAAAAAAGAATTATTTGAGACTAGCGAACATATTGCTTGTGAATGATACGTTCTTTCCAAACGGACCATAAAGTGTAAGTACAGCTCATACTAGAAAATTTTATTTTATTCGTATTAAGCGTGTCCAGTTCGTTCCATGAATTAGACTGTTCAAATAAAAGAAGGTCTTGGAGCTTTTGTCAAAATTAACATGTAACATTAACGCAATAAAGATGTGTATCTTTGCGTAGTGCGTTCATATGTAACTGAAATGACTCCCGTGCTGTGAATGCGTTTCGTGTCAGTCATTCATCACAGCGATCGTACGGACTTTTATCTCGCAGTACTCGACTGTCACGGACAACGCAGATCTCGCCATCTCTACTCACTTTAATACAATACTCCTATGTCCCAATAATTGTTCATTATCAAAAATTTTCAAATCATTAGAGTTATTCCAGCAATCGCTTAATAAGCTTACTTTTTTGCGGTTAACAAGAGGGTAGCGCGACGCACCTCGCGAAATTGGAATCCTTATGCATCGATCGTCGCTGATGTATTTCTCTCGGATTAGTAAATTATTCGAGCAAATCCTTACTGCTTGCATTTATTACGTGCATCCCTATACGATGTACATCAATGCCAAAGCAGATACTGTAGGGTGAGTATATTTGTTACAGAACACGAGAGTTACATTGATTTAAAAATGAGTGTTTTGTGTCCGGTATTCGTGTGCGCGACGATGTGATGTGTAATCTTGCACTGAGAAAAATGTTCGCAAAAATGCATGCCCTCTAAGAGCATAAATACTTTTCTGTCTCATAACGATGCAGAATTCTTCTAATGATTGAGTTTTATTGCTAAAATGTAATTCTGCAACAATAACTCTGAAAACATACAAAAACATAGACAATAAATCCGTTAATTGATATTTAAAACATGCAACATCTCCTGACGGGACAAGTTGCTACCTGTGTGCATTTGGAAGGAGTTAATTTTACGCACCAGATACGATAAAATACTCGTATATGTATTATCTTCAATATTAGTAGACGCGCCCTGTCAGAAATGGCGGGACGTACATAGAGGGCTATTGAAATTGTATAATAATATTCAGATCCTCACCCCATTCATACCAAGTGTCCCTTTTCGCGTGGTATCTATAATTGTGGCCGCCCAAGTGCAGATATCATTACCGTGGTTGCCATTGAGGCCATTTTCTCAGTCTTAACACAGTAATTGCCATGTGATGCTGTAAATAATTATTTGAAGAATCAAATTACAAAATAGTAATAGTTTAAACATTTTTAATTATTTCTCGTAAAATTTCTTGTAATTGTCAACTGATTAAAACATTTGTTTTTCCCACCTAGTTGAATTCGAATCAGTAGACAATATTGATAAGAAATTTAGAAAGTTTCGATAATAAATATACAAGAAACAGGTCCATTGTTTTGAAGCAGGTGTCCAACTACACTGCTTTAATTACCAATGACAAAGTTAAGGTCTCATATACTGTCAATTTGAACCGGCCTCAAGGTTGTCAATATATTCGTAGTACGATTTTGATCTTCAATGAGGTTATTCAGAGTGACAGTAATAAATGTACACTGTAGTCGGGAATGTCCAGTCCGTTCTTGCATGAATGATTCACTAGATGGAGACGTCCAGGCTAATCATTGGAAGTGTGACGTGAGCGTCTGGGTGTTGAGTAGAATAGCAATAAGCGCGGGAATATAGACAGCTCAGGTGTACTCTCTTCGGGACGAAGAGAAATGCATCTTTGGTGCATAATTTTATATACGTATTTTTCTAAGCGTGGAATGTATTTACTTTTCAGTATTTTCGCCATTTATGATAAAAAAGCACTTCGGCTCGAACTGGACCAGTGTCTATTTCGTAGTCTGACGGTGTGGGACTTGGGTAGCAGCTCGAACTGCTCGTTTCTATTGCCGTATTCTGTTCTATTTCTCTTGATTTCACTAAAGCTTACTTGGTTATAGCTCTAAAGTTTCCATATCCACGTGTAACTTACGCTGCGCTCATCTAGTGAAAAAAATCATAGCCGAAAGTGAAGTAAAATAATGTTGATCTTATATAGCTTCATCGTACACAGTTATAGCACATGCTATAACTACACTTACATACTAGCAGCGTTCAGAATCTTACAGTGTGTTTGAGTAGGTCAGTTTTTTTTAACAGCGTTTGAATGTATGAACGTCACACGGCAGGACCGTACGGGATATCTTAAGGCTTAAAGGCATCCCATGAAATCATATTTTGCTGATTTAATAGTTCGAAATTCAATACTATCCGTATTGTCTGTACGCATGTATAGGTGTACTTAACTAATAAAAGAAGTCGAAATCGATAACGACTTATGTATTTGAAAATTTTCAAATTCTTTGAAATTATTTTACTTCGTAATGGGAGAGCTTAGGCCGAAACAATGGTTAAAATAACAGAAAAAACAATTATTTGCTACCACCCCTAGCATCTTGCCCGCATTTGAAATTTCAGGTTACAAACACCAGCTCGTTACGGCAGATGCCATGTGGAGCGTCCACGACCAAAACCAACTGTGCTCACCTTCAAAACTCCAAGATCATCACACAATGTCCCGATGCAGCAAGAAACAAACAGGTTCTCTAAAGCAAACAAAGGTGAATTCGTTAATCGAAGCCACCGTGTGTTTTAGAGCTCCCGGGGAGTCCCACATCGTTACCGCTAGGCTGTTCCAACTTTGCGCACAGTTTTTGAACCAAAATGGGTCACCTGCTGAGTAAATTACCTGAAATAGATAATCTCTAAACCCACACACACCATGATCACGGTACACTGAGTCTTAGCACAATCACTTCGACCTGAGCAGCAAAAATGACAGCCAGGACGACCGGGCACTTCGTAATTATTTAAAGTGGACCACACAACAACTGTTATTAACTCCAAGTTTCAAGAGATATTTCTTTCTTTTAATATGACAATTGTTATTTCGTCTCTAGTATATTATCATTACCAATTGTTCCTTTCAGAATAGAAATATTTTGCACTTATTCTACAGTTCGCAATGATAGTTAATTATTTGCTCGCCGTAGATTAGCGCGCAATCACGATTCCTTGAGTCTAGAAATAATATTGAATATATAGTGCAGGCAAAACGGACTCATTATGGGGAAAACCGTTTTATTGTCGTACAATCCCACAGAAAAGTATTATAAAGCGAAAGTTACTTTATAAGTCATTTTTACAATTCTATAAAATGATAAAAATTGAATAGTTTCTCAAAAGCTATCTTAGGCAGCACACTAATGTTCTGCTGCAATTAACGTAAATATGAAATAGTTGTCTAATAACTCGATATTTAACGGCAGATGAATCCCTGTTGGATGATAGCGAATCAGATAAGCATAGCAATTAAAAACACCTCGAAGATTACAACCAAAGACGCATGATGCGCTTGAGCTTGGTCAAGTCCAGTCTCCCTACAAAGAGGCGAGATCCCGTTATTCCCGCCACTTCTTTCCATCGGTGGCGCGTCTCCGAGACGGCAGCTCGCCGGAAGCGTTTTACACCCCGCAGCATGTCTCGATGGGGTGGCCAGCTAACGGTCCTGGATGTTTTATGACTTCCTTCAATTACCGATCCCATCATTACATGGCATGAGTGTGGTATTGGAACATGCATCTAGTTAGCAGGAGCAGTTCCGGTTTGTACTGTACAGAGTGTTCCAAAAAAATGTACCCCTTTTTTTGA
>VOMN01133312.1:0-11758 GCA_014899125.1 Orchestia grillus | reverse complement strand
ACGCTTTCAAAAAAAGGGGTACATTTTTTTTGGAACACTCTGTATAGCTATAACATAAATAATCATATTTCCTAAAATAGATAGGTTACTTGTACTCTGAATAACGAAGAAATATGTGTGGTTTGAAAAAAAATCGGATCCATCGTAAATTATTCAATGCTTCTAGTGCTAAAATTTATCATAATTTACTTATGCTGAAAATTTCATTGTTAAGAGTTCCAAATGAAATTTTTTCATTTGAATTGAAACTTTTTCATTCGAATTGAAACTTTTTCATTTCAATTTAAACTTTTTCATTTCAATTTAAACTTATTCATTTGAATTCCATAGCTCGCTTGGGAATTGCGATCCGTGTTCAGTACCCTTGGTAGGACATTAGAGTCTTGACTCAAACGTTGGGTTTTGGTTGCAGACCGTTCCGACTGTCCAGCGACGTGCAGTCTACACACCGCCACACCTCCGCAACCAGTCCCGTGGCGGGTCCACGTCACCGCCTCCCAGCAGCACGGCAAGTTCATACCTTAGTGTTTAATTCACGAAGCTCATTGATCTTTGGTATCATTCTTGTAGATAGAAAAGTCTCCCTCTACTTTAAAATTTCAGTAACGGAATGTTTACTTTCCGGCGGCCCAGTGCATTTTGGTGTCGTTGGATAAGAAATTTTCACGAGGGGCAGAAAGCTTTGTCAAGATTTTGATGGTAGTATAAACTTGTAAAAATTTTACCTAGATAGTACAATTTGTCTCCCGTTCCTGTGCCTTTTCCCGCTGACGCTAGGGTCGCTTAACATTGTTTTAAAGGATCCACTTCACGTCGCCAGGTATGATACTGTCTAAAAAAAGGGTCTGAAGTTGATTCGAACGCAGTGAAACACAACAGGTCACAAGCTGTTGCCAGTTGATTTCCGATTAATCGTGTGGGACCCATTTCCCAGCCTTTGAGACTTTGCTAAGTCTTTTCATTTCCCGATATATGGTCATATGCCTTACTTAAACAGTTTTGCTTAGTTCTCTAGTAGTGCAGGTTGGATTTTCATCAATGGCAGCTTGCAATTGCTCCGAATTGAAGTTTCTTTGAACATCGTGCTCTCGGTTAGTTTTTCAGGCTCAAGTCATCCTTTTTGAAGCGTGAAAACCATTTTCTGCAGGTCTGTTAATAACATTATTATCTCCAAGTCTCTTGGAGTGTTTTTGCTGCTGAGCTTGCCGTATTACCTTTATGAAAGTCAAACGGTAAAATATGCCTGATATGCTACTTACTTAGTGTACATTAGGGCTAAAGATAGTTATTAATAACTAGATCACACAATCGGAGAGAAGAACCGGGATTTCAATAATAACCATAGATAAGCATATAACATTAACAAGCTGAATTAAAGTAATCTTGCCCTAAGCCAATTGCTCAAAAATTGGATAGAAGTTCTGCTACAACCTGATATTTCTAAATAACGAATTTGTGGTCCACCGTGTACAGTTGAATACAAACAAACTGCGGACAGGGTTGTATTGGCGCGGATGGATTAGACTTCCTTGGTTCTGTTAGTTCTCTCTTGAATGTCAGAAGTGTCTACTACTGCACTTGCTTAATTGATGTCAATTTATTTCCAGATCGCGTCCAACTGGCGGGACCTAATTTCCTTTGAGCCTCCTCTCCCATCCACGGGACACTACTCGCGGGCTTCCAATAATCCCAACGTGAGTTTGATTTCTCATAACCTAAACTTAAGAAACCCGTCTTTTGGACAGACCAGCTCCAGTCCAACGACTACTACCAGCATGTTCCGCTTGTCGGAGTTATAGTATACGGCTGGTAGAGAATAACCTAATGTAACCAAAGAACTTTGTGAATAAATTCAAATTCTAAGGTTTTCGTCATATGTGTTCAATCTAATGAGCTAGTTCTGATTAGAAAGAAAATTAATAGGATGACAAAATTGGTGAAAACAAAATCCTTAATATTCGCGACATGAATGTGTTACTATATGGATAATCGCAGTCAAAGTGTTGAAATTGACAAAAATAAGGTGAAAAGATATGTTGCTGAAATATGTGGAAGTTAGGATGGTTAGTTCACGCTCGAGGTTATCAGATTGAACCAAAGTAAGGAAATGAAACGTAAATAAGACCTAAATCTTTTGGATCTTGCGCTAGTACGGACATCCTAAAATTTAAAAAGATTTTTCCACAAAATTTCAATTTCGTCCTACATGTGCAACATGTAACACGCCTGGTTTTAGAATTGCTTAGCATCTTCAGCCAGTTTTAAACCCATTTACCAACCAGTCGTTTGATTGTGGAAAATTCATTTCAGTTTACTAATCGTCGACCTATGTTTTCTGAACCAGTGAATTATCTTGTAACTTCTTGAATGTCGAGAACCTGTCCACCAAGTTTTCGAAATCTTTCACTAATTCTACTACTACTGTACTTGGTTTACTTCGGTGTTGGTTTAAAACTGTACTGGACAGAGTTTAATGATTAGTTTTCTTATTTGACTAACTTAATAAACGGTGTGAAGTTTCAGGTGTGCGTCTTCCATCCGGCCCTACCTGTGCCACGTGTTCTACCAACTCCTCCGTGCTTCGATTTCGATTTTTTACCTTGTCTCAATAGCCTCATTTGTCAGATTAGACTGTGTTTGGATACTTTTTTAGATTTATGTTCCATGTTCTTAAAAATTTTGCTGATGATGGGCTAGGGCCCGAAATCTCTTTAAAATTTTTGACGGTATAACGTGAAGTTTCATTCGTTGTTTTTGTCATATTTTTATGTTCGGAACTTAATACAACATAGCTAGACATCTAAATTGTATGTTCGGTCACCAAACCCTTCATGAGATCTGCTCACAACTGAAATGATAAACAGACATTACTTTCATCAGTGTGATGTGCTCAATGCGAATTTTTGTCCACAGCCCCAGAGTGCGGAGGAAAGCTTGCCACAGCCTGCAAACGAACGGCTGCGTGTGAGTACTCTTACCCATTTTTATTGTTGATCATTAATTTCTATTCACTTGCCTCCAAAGTGGGGCATTAATGGCACATCCGATCATCTAACCTAACCTAATGCGACAAAAGCACCATCATGTAAGACTTCCTAATTCATTAACAAATATTGAAGTTTTAGTCAATTTGTCTTCATTTTTAAATTCAGAGATACTAGTCGACATAAAATTTTACCTGCATTGAACCTTGTAGGCAGAGCTAATTTACCTTTGATTCTACAGGTGCTAAATAGCGTCTCGGCGCTCCAGTTCGAACATGCCGAGTACCTCAATAGAACAGAGGGCCACGTAGACGAGTTTGTTGAGGGTGACCGCTACATCATGGTTTCTAGGATTTTCCAAGGTCATTTTAAGAAGTACTCGGGAACTGGTTTCTACCTCAATTATTTGGGAAGGAGTCTTCACCGTGATCGTTACCTACTTTCGTGGCCATGTTCGCTGTCTCGCGATGATGTGTCAACACCACACGTGCTTGACCTTCATGGTATGGCAGTCGGACATGCCGTTGATACGTTCAAGCGCCATATCTGCGCTATAGTTCAATTCCGCATGGCCAGGACGACGAAAATCATCTCTGGAAAAGGGAAGCACTCTCGAGGTGGAGTTTCCAAGATCCAGAGGGCCCTTTATTCGTTCCTGGCTCTGTACGGATTTGATTATAGCGTAGACGGCGGTTTCAACGTAGGTGCGGTCATAGTGAACTTCCCAGATAGTTGAGGTAGATGCGATGTTCACCATTCCAGCTGTTTTAAAAGTTGGTCGGTTAGTGAAGGTTAAAATAACTTTGGAAATTGTGAAACTGATGAGCTGGAGCCCGAACCTCGTGTACGTGGCTCTAGAACGTTCTGGAGGTGTTCGGTGTGTGGCCTGACTGGAGCGCTATGGAGCGGGACGCCGTGGCGCAGACCCGTCGGACCACAGGATCTGTGCACGGGAGGACGATTGCACCAGCTCCAGTATTGGTAAGATTGAGTATTAATTTGTACTAACTTCGTTATTATTTTCCAAATGGTTAGGGTCTCAGGATTAAAAAAGTGGTGTCGAACATATCTTTGAGAATCAATGTTTCCTCGACATTTATTACACTTGCTCATCTTCTCTGACCTGTAGAACAGACCGATGTATGAAAAGCCCGTCGTGGTAAGGAGTTTTTTCTATACACGAGATGTTCGCTGCTAATATTTCCGTCAATGAAGGCTTGTCTTATTCCTCAGGTGCCGCCATGGTGGCGTGACGACACGCGAGGCGGCCGCCACCCGCCACCCGCCACGACTCGCGAGGCGGCCGCCACCCGCCACGACTCGCGGGGCGGCCGCCACCATGAATGAAACTCGCTGAGCAGTATTGAGCAAATTTCGATACTCGCATTAAGCTGGGTTCTTTAGTTTCGATATATGTTGATAAATCTGCAATTTTCCCGCACATTGCATCATTTGGTAAGGGTAATCCCGTCGTGCTGTACCCAAGCATTTTTAGCACTAGAGTTGACGGGTTTTGCCACTTGTTTGATGTTAGTAGTCTCATAACCGTCACTTTGTACTTCTCTTTTTGTGAACTTGTCCATTTTTATTGTGAGGGGGGCCTATATTACAAAACTGTAAAAAAACGCAGTCTCTCACGTTCTTCACGACAGGCAGTGATGAACTAATTAAGTGCCAGCATTGCGCTGGCAGTCACGCCGCTGTGCTAGCTATCGAATTATTTTGTTCAGCTTCAAAATATGGTTGAAGAAGCATGTGAATTTTTTGGACTTTTGTTATTCCTACTATTTGTTTTGTATGCAGGTAAAGGCTTTTGTTGGCTTGTTTCATCTTCAATTCACATCGATAGTGCAAGTAAAATGATAGCAAGCGAGTAATCTGAATTTAATTAAAGTTGAACGAAAATTATTGACGTGACATGAACGAGCACCTCGTACATTGAAGTAAATGTAGTTTTTGTGTTCACGAGATAAAGGTTATAATTGAACAAGCCTCTTTTAATTATGATAATAAAGAGCCATACAGAGGTCCACATGTTTTGGAATAACTGCGGCACAATTTAGTGCTCGTGGCATTGCTTGCGGGGCTCGAACTGAGCTTTTGAATCACTAGAATTTTACATTTTGAATTATAATTTACATTCTTTGAGGCTTGGGAGGAAATTAGTTTCAATTTTTATGCAAGGTATACTTGGATTTTTGTGACATCAGCTTCTTTCGTTGCACTGTGTTTGAGAACCACAGAGTTTTAAAGGTGTGAAAATGGCCTTATACCTGAGCTATGTTAATTATTGTAACTAGGCTGTTCACTTTGGGATTTGATAGTCAACCAGTGCAAACTCGTCTGCTTTACTACTGCTTGTGTTGTAAAAGTGCTCTTGTAAATAAATATTGAGATTTATTTTTATCATTGTTATTAATACCCATGCAGTAGGCACTCAAATTTTGAGCAATTCAATTTCAATTTTGATACTTTTTGCGGACCCAAACCCGATGCGTCATTTGACCTGAGACATTCATCCAACTTCGGCCAAATCGGCGGCCGTTGTAATTCAGGGTGACGAAAATTTCGGTCAATGATCCGGAATCGATGCATAATAATGATGAGACGTTGAAGAAAAGGTGAATACATGAAATTAGGATGTAAAATTGGAATGTTCATATTTAAATCTGAAATTTGATGCTTCGATTTCGTAAATTCATCCGAATCTTTTATTTATCTGTAATTTAAACGCCGGGGCGGTAAAACGCGTTCAACTGATTAGTACATGTCAACATCTACTGCTGAATGTTTATGTAAGGAGATGATATGAAGCATCGATTCAAACATGATGGGGGCAATAAAATCTATTGTACACGTGAGACGAGATACTCTCAGCACAATTGACGAGCACACATTTCACAGCATAAAATACGCGCTGAGAAACTTCACAACCGTCCACGGGGCGTTACTCCTCCGCTCCCTAGAATCGCTGCACTTGTCAGATTTCTGATGAACGTACTCGTCAATAATCACCATGGATATCGGCTTATTTTGATTCAGGTGATTGAACGGTTATTGGGATCTCAAGCTCAAATCCATCTCAAGCTCAAATCCATCCATTTTAGTTCGTGTACGTTCTTTCACGAAATAGGAAATAGGTTTCCCCGCTCCAAATAAGGGTCTGTCATGCCAGATGTTTCGTCAGTTTTTCTTTCCCTACTTTGATCAATCATGTTAGGTTTTTCAATTAATTCAAATAGGATGGGTTCCTTCTACCGCAAGTACGAAGTTTCGGCATACAAGCAATACTCTACATCGGTTTACGAGTACACCTGTTGCCCACTGCGTATGATGAAGTTTGTAAAATATTCAACGACTTGCTATCGTATCAGTTAGGGAGGCAAAATTACACATTCGGCTAACGTAAGGCTAATTTGAATTTCGGCAGTCCCTAAACGTATGTCGTTCAAAATTCACTCAAACATGAAGAGTCCCTTCGTAAATTCATAACGATTTAACACCCAAGAGCCGAACACGCGGTTAATTTCATGAAAGTTCAGTTAATGGCTAAATTCAAGAAATGGATTTTCACTAGCATAGTCCAACTAGACATCTGCTCACCACATAATCAATCTATTACGAGATATTACGGTCATCAGTGGGACTTGTTGAATTTCCTGATTTGTCCACAGCCACAGAGGAAGGAGGGTAACCTGCTACAGCTTGCTAAAGACCGGCTGCGTGCGAGTATTACCACTTTTGTTGTTGATTATTATATGAAATTCACGGCTGATAAATAATTAAATTATGCAAGTCTCATCAACACGTTGGCCGTAAATGGCACTGCCTATTATCTAACCTTACTCAACCACAGCACTAAGGGGCATGAATACAAATTTCAAACATTATCGTCAAATTTGTGTTCAACAACCGAATAAGCTAGTTCTTAGATTGAAAATTAATAGCCTAACTAAATTTGCGAAACCGGATTAAATCGGATTAAATTCAGTAATCATTCTCTACATATAATTTCAGCTGCATGGAGAATGATAGTCTGTGCTAAATTACGGACTTAATTGTGCAGGTACTTAACAGCGTTTCGGTGCTCCCGTTCGAACACAAGGAGTATATCAAACGTACTGGGGCCACGTAGACGAGGATGCTGTGGGTGACCGCTACATCAGCCTACCATTTCTTAAGTCTAGTTTAAGAAATTTTCACGGACCCGTTTCTACCTAAACTTTTAGGGAAAGAGAATTCCCGCGACTGTTTCATGCTTTACTAACAATGTTCCGCGGCCTCGCGATGATGCGCCTACACCACATGTACTTGACCTTCATGATATGGCAATTTGACCTGCCGTCGATACGTTCAAACGCCCCATCTGCGCTATAGCAGTGTTCGGCATGGCCAGGACAACTTTCATCTCCAGAAAAGGGGAAACACTCTCGAGGTGGAATTTCCATAATCCAAAGCCCTTTACTCGTTCCTGGCTCAGTACGGATTCAAATATCTCGGTACGTTCCTGGGACGTAGGTGCGGTCATAGTGAACTTCCCATACGGTTGAGGCCGATGTTATGTTCACTATTCCAGCAGTGTCAAGAGTTGGTTAGTGAAGGTTCAATCAATCTCGAGACATGCTTCACCCTTGAAAACTGAAAAACTGATGAGCTGAAACCTCAACGTTGTGTACGTAGCTTGAAATCGTTCAGAATGCGTAGGTTGTGTGGCATAGTTGTGCGGAGGTAGAGTGGCGCGGCCACTTCGGACGAGTCTAATCCGTCTCAAAGATTTCGACTAGGCAAGTTAGCAAGTCCTTGGGAAACCCTTCTTACTGCCTGAACTGTTACGGAAGGAGTCTTCACAGTGACCGTTCCCTGCTTTCATGGCCATGTTCGCTGTCTCGCGATGATGCGTTGCCACCACAGAGGTTTGAACTTGTCGGTATCGGAGTGTTAAATGCCGTGGACGAGTTCAGACTAATTACCATGCTCTGTAGCCCAAATGTGCATGGCACCTACGTGGGTAATCTGAAACCCAGAAAGCATTTTATGGTGGGAGATTAATAATCCAGGACCCCCTTGGTTCGATTTCTACCTTACGTTTCTGGATACAGGATAGATAGCGATTCCTGTCATTAGGAATACTTCGGCTAGTAAACTAGCCATTTTTCTTTGGTTAAGAGCTTTGCCTTCGGATCCCAATATACGTCCGAAAGGAATGGATCTACCTGTCATTCAGAGAGAACCTTACGACCCATACACCTGTGGTAACCATAGTTAAAAGTATCGAATGAGGACAATGGCATGGACTACAGAATAGAGGAGCTCTCCCGACGCAGGACTAGCATTCCACCTGCTGTACCACGAATCGGGTACCAGAAAACTGTCAGTTCTTCATTCCTGTAAAGGATGGGAGCTCTGCCGTAAGACTAGGCAACTCAGCTCCGTAGCTTACCAATCCCCCTGTGGCATCGTCGACGGTAACTAATGTATATCTGAATATCGATCATGCACCTCCTTATACTTACCGCAACTAAGATACATAACAATAATACTTATTAACTCCGCGTCAATCATCGCGATTATCCATGAATCCTTAATATCGCCAAGATAGCGACAGAAGCATGTCGTATGAAGCGTAATGACACATTGGTCCTTCCAATTCACAACGTCAACGCCCGCATTGCAATATCGTTTCTCTTACTACACGGAATTTTTCAACATACCGCCCTCACTCATTCACGAAATTTACCTCTCCAGTGACACCGATCACGATGAGATCGGCCTTCCCCGACATCATAGATTGCTCAGCTTCAATTTAGCAACTCATGCCTCGATCAGAATCACTATCTTGCTCAATTCCAAAGCCCGCCCATTTAGTATGTCTTCATGCAGTGGCTGCAATTGAGCCACTGAAATGATGTATCAAGCGAGTGAGGTGAGCTGCTGTACAGTCGACGACTTATGTGGGTGGTGATAGTTGGAACAGGTGTCAAAAAAGGTGATAGCTAGAGCGGCAATGAATCAGTTCTAGGGGGGAGCTGTACCCGTGTTTCGCTGGTCGGTGACTGGCTAATGCTTTTGGCTAACGGCGATTTCAAGGATGTTGATAACTGGCAGTCCACCGGCTTGGTTGTTCCTAGATAATAGGCCACTAATGGTGTTATACTCATATCATGTTTCAGTGTCATTGTGACGAAAGGATATTCGAGCATCCTTTGACACTGCCTATAAGGTTCAAAGTTTCGTGTCAGTGCATTTTACTTGTCATTAGTCCTTGCTTGAGATACAGTGCTTCAAGTTTTGGCTGCTTTTTATTTCACTTGGGACTTGAAGTCCAAAACCTTCCGCTCCCTAATTATTTTTGCGATAAGCTGCATCCAACTTTTCCTGAAAAACTAGCAGTTTCCTCAGGAAAGTAAGTATGCGTAATTTCAGTGGTTAAAGGGTTAAATGAGCTATTGTAATTAATGAATGTTATCCTGTTAACCGTGCTCAAAGAGACTAACTTTAACAACTGCAACGAACTATAAAACCTTGCGACTGTAATTTTCAAATTTCGTTATTATTTTCTAAATGATATAAATATTTTTATCATCTCAGAGCTGTGTTATGTCATAAATATAAAATTGCATATATGAGGAAAGTTATTCTAGCTGGGCTCACATTCCGAAGAGGAAATGTTCATTACAAACCTTTTCTTGCATAATATTTTTTTCTGAGCTGCCGGCGTGGTGGCTGCCCCGCCATTACCGGCCCCAGCGCCCCGCCGCCTGCAGCCGCCTGCCGCTACGGTCTCAGACTCCTGAGGCGAGACAGCGTCAACTTGATGGTGAAAATTTAGCGTAATTGTGGAAATAAGCCGTTCGGCTTTGCCATAGGCTCGAAAAATGGTTGAATACATGAAAAAATAAGATGTTGAATTTTAAATCAGTCATTTAGACGCATCAACTAAATGGCTAAAAGAATGGCGATAGGCTCACAAATTAGTTTATAGAACTTGAGCGTTGTGTAGAAAAATTAAACACTATTTTTCGGTCGTATTTCACGGATGAGCTTCTTGTTTAAGATTGTTTCCAAATATTTCGAGCGACAAATCTGGGTACTTAGCACGTGAAATGAATGCGTAAATTTCCAGTGTGGCTGATGAGAATATGTTTGAAGGCCACTGGCTGCTGCTGCTTCACTCTCTCCGTCGGGGTCGTGCGCGTCGCCATGTTATTCACCTCGTTTCATAATTGTTCTGTTCTGCCAAATGAATTTTGTCTCGGCGAGGTGAGCTGACGCAACTTTTTCACTTGTAGATACTTATTGTCTAGTTTCTCATCAGCACAACTAATTTCTCAGGATGTTATGAGCTAAAATCTCGTCACATGAAAGTCATTCGTTTACTTTCGCGCGTTGTCTTCGGGAATATCCCATTCCCGCGTCATTCAAGTGGCTGCAGTTCTTCTCCTCTGGCTGTATTTTTTGAGTTCTGTGTAATAACGTAAGACGTGTCAGGTGACTTCGGCTTCTTCATCATTATGTTAATCAAATTTCTTGTAACCTTATTGCAAATATTTACTTGTAGACTCCAAACACAGTTTGATAATAACACCTATTCGCAACAATACGGATAGCTCATACCAACTTTACACTGTAATAGACAATTCACACGCACATTATAAAATTATTGTGTTCATTGCTTCTGTTGCGTCAATGTTTGTCTATTTTGTCTCTCAGGGGGCATAGGATAGGTCATAGGCAATAGGGTTAGGCTGTACATAAGATAGACTATTGCCTATCTTATGAATCGGGCAATAGCATTCCCAAGGGGACATTGTTAGGCTACCTCATCTTTAGCTAGGCTTTCGGGACTTCCATCTTTCGTACCCACTTTGCTTCCTTCCATTTTCATGTTTTCTTTACCGATAATTCTTCATTTTTTCTTCCTCTTCCTTCTTAACTTGCTGTTTTTACACGCAGGGGATCTTGTGGGGGAGCACACCTTGTGTGTAGATTCCCGATTCTTCTAAGTAAATACTTAATGGTCCCTCCTCTTTCGGTGTGAAATAGCCGTGAGTTACAAGAGCGCTGCTCTCTTTATTACTGCTGTTATTTCTCGTTTTTCATTTAGACATACTCAAACTTTCATAGAAAGAAAGAAAAATTGTTTATTCCGATCTAATAGAACTATTGATGGAGCTGTAATTAAAACATTTTCTGAATAAATATGATCAATTTTCTTAGAATATTCTTCGCTTTCAAGTGTTCAGTGAATTTACAAATAAAGCAAATCAAAGACTTGTTCTCTAATTATAGTATGTTATGGTATTATTATAGTATCTACAGGAGGCCTAACTTTTTACCAAAACGCTTGTCTCATTTGATTTTGTGGCATCAATATTTATTATCATTTCTCTTTGCCTCCCCGATTTTGAAGGGAGTTGTTTTCTCCCACAGCGAGCCCTGTGCTATTGCAAATTAATACTTAAGCAACTTATCTCTCTTTGCCGTGTTATTTTTTGTTTTTCGCCACTTGTAGCTAGGTGGTCTTCTTCGTGTCATTAAAGGTCCATCTTTTTCGTGGCTTCATTATTATTCTGACGCAAAGTTCATGACGCGAAGAATTTAAGAGATTTTGGCCGGTTACGCTGCTGAGGAAAGGCCAAGTTCTCTCTTGAATATTCAGCGCCCGGCTGTCATTACCGAGCTCAATTTCGCTGATCAGACTATCAATAGGAAGGCGAATGGGACCTTGGTCTTGGGCACCTGATGAGGCCTTGGGCACCTGATGAGGCCTTGGG
>VOMN01133311.1:0-12557 GCA_014899125.1 Orchestia grillus | reverse complement strand
AGCATGCCAATTCTGGTCTAAATAAGCTCAAAAATCTAACTCGGTAGATATATTTTTTTCAAATTGTTCCCCAGTGAATTGACTCAGGGGATAATCCACTCAATTCACTTTTTGTTCTCGAGAACTGACTTCAATGCGGCCCTTATAGGGAAAGTGGAAAAGTAATTTAGAAGATGACATTTCTTGCAAAAACTCTTATATAAAAATACTTAACAGAACAAATGAGTTCAACCATGTGCACTTAATAAGCTTCATAATTCCAACCTAATTTCAAGCATTCATCATTTAAAATAAAAATGGAAGTTCCTGTTTTTTATTTAATAATACAGTCAAGTTTGTCTAAACAATAACTGATGGAACAGACTTGGTGATGACACTCGCTAGGCTAACGCCAGAACTGGGAGCAAGAAACACTCTCATGTAGTATCGAACGAGTCACCGCAACAACAGCAACATGAAACTTTCAGGTCCATCTCATATTAGCAGGTATATCACCTCTGTTTCATATTTATTTTATAGCATATAAAAAAGAAGTATCTGACATTAGTCATTAGAAGTATTAGTCAATTTTACTGTTTTGAAACTGGTCACATTCTGAACATATTTGCAAGAAACTATAAGTTCAAACTTAAACAATCACACAGCACAAAAATTGTTACTTCTATTTTCTCAATGATTTATTTAAATCGAATGAGCTTTAAATTAAGCATCGAGAAATTATAGATTTTTAGGTCAAAAACAGCGTTTATTGATATTGATTTGATGCGTATGTTTGGTCGAGTTCTTTATAAGGGGAGAAATAAATAAATCGTATGATATAGTCATCCTGGTATTCAACAGCTGCTCAAGCGGTAGTCACATATAAATAAAACTTTTTAAATTAATTATTTAGAGTATTGATGGTAAGAAAAATGAAAATTTAAATGACTGATTCAATGAACGTAATGATTTCTGAGGCTATGTTGATGGTCGACTTAATTTATTTGTTCCTGTCAATCACAAGGCCAAATTTTGTGAAAATTATGCTGAGGCGCTTTATGGAGTAAAGTCTAACTTTGAAAAGAGGCGAAGATTCTGATGTTCTCTTTAAATCTGATGAGTAAGGTGGAAATGATAATAACAAGGTTACGGATATAAAAATTCTTATTAAGAAATTTTTGAAGTATGCCATCTCACAACTGTTTAATGAACATAACTATGAACGTTAACATGTTGTCAAATGAAGGATAAAATCAAACGACCATTGCTTCTTTAAACTAAAAATTAGAACAACCCATTCTTAAACCTACTCAGAAGTTCTTTGATTGGCTATTAACACCGAAATCAGGAATTCAAAGACGTCCAAGAACTGTTAGCTTTTCAGCTGAAAATACATAATGCTCAAGTTTCAACGAATGAAGTATACGATAACTATAACTAAACCAATCCAATTAAATTAAAGTAGAATTCAATTATAATATTCCTACTCTAACGAAACGCTCACACACTGATTTTATCTAAAAAAATCATTCAGTTACAACCAGATTACGTATTGTACGTATTGTTAATAAAAGTACGTATTGTTTAGAGTGAGTGAAAAACGCCTAGCCTTAAAATTCCCTTTAAGAAATTACCAGAAGTTGTAAAATATTCGTTAATGATATTGCTTAGTTTGTCGAAAGAATGAAACGTTTTCCGTTTAGTAGATTCAGCTAAAAAATAATTCCTATTCACAATTCCTAGTTTACTGATAACTTTATGAGCGGCACTGTCTGAAGAAAGAGGAGCTTCCATTGTGATATTTGCTAGTAATGTAAAAGGCTAATAACAAAGCAAAAACAGAAATAATGAGACAGAATAAAGTGTAGGAACAAAAAAAAATCAGTTTAAAGGTTGGCCCTGGCAAAAACAAAAACAGCTGCAAATGTACTTTATTAAAATCTTCGAAGAAACTATACACATATAACCATCGATCCAGCACGATTCATCAAATTACAGAGAAGTAGTATATGTACTAAAAGTTGTAGGTATTTTATGAGGGATACATTTCCTGAAAAACACTGAAAACTGGATGAGAAATTTTGAATTTAAAATCATTTGTTACGGAATGGGATCTCAGACTTGTTGAAACAAGAAAGTAAATATACGTTGTTCCTTCAATAGTTGTAAGTTAAAATTTATTTTGAAATTAAAAATCAACACGAATATTTACGACTCCCTATGGCCTGATTTTAAGATACTGAAAAGGGAAAAATCTTATTTGTGGACACTCATGCTTTAGAAATTCACAAATTGGAAGCCTCATTCAAACTTGATTTTTCAAAATACATTTGATAAATTTCCTTGTAATGTTTCTCTGAAAAATTTCAAGCCTTGCAAATTTATACCATTAATATTAATTAATTATGAATTATTGGAAAGGAATAGCGACAAACTTGTGAGTGGAGGACAGAAAAAAAATGAACTCCAAAGTCTTATTCAAAATCCGAAAAACTTTCTCTAGTAAACTGAGTGTAATTTAAAGTATTGAGGATTCGATAAATGACTCAGAAGGTCAATCTGATAATTTAGATTCAGTTTTATATCCACACGATCGATCAATTCTGAGCTATTTGAGAGCATGTGTATTCGTAATCAAAACTGAACAATTTAAAATCAACATTGACTTATCATGTAGAAGAAATTTTTATGAAAGCATCAACAGTCGGTAACCAAGGCTAATGAAGAGATAGGTTAATGAAGCGTAATCTTTAGCAACTAATGTATTTGAGGAAAAGATTAAAAAAGAACAATTTGAAGGAAAGACTTGGGTCATGTAAATGAAAATCTGTTTAGAATGAATGACTATCAAAATTCAAGAAAATAGTCGGGAAGTGGAATCAACTGGGACTAATTATGTGGGGGGAAAATTATAGAAATAGAACACACTTTGACTAATCCAGCTGAAGTAAAGAAAATACAAATGTAGTTACTAATAAAGTAAAAAATAATAGTAAATAGGAAGAATTTATTTTAATAAAGAAAGGCTTGCAACTCTCTCCTGTCAATTAGAAGAAAATAACGATGCTAATAAAGTGTACGTTGATGATTCATTTAAGAATTTTCACCATAACGACAAAGTTAAGAACATACAAAAGAGAAAATAATGAATCAAAAGCATGAATCACGAGTAGGAAAAACTGATTTAGAGGAAGTTCACCAAATTTTAAGTACCTGGTTAGAAAACTTTGAAGTGATACATAAAAACGATTTTAAAAAGAGAAAATAATACCATATACATTAATACACTGAAAAATAAAACATCGATTCGTAAAGGTAAATACAATTTCCCCAACTAGTGATGAATATAGATTTTTCAAATATACTGAGGGTTTTTAACGATTTTGAAGCAAATATAGCAACCAAGAAAGAGTTTGTTTGAAAATTTATTTAAATGTCATGAACCGATACGACTGAAAGAAGAATAATCAAAACATTTTGCAATGTTGCAGCAGATCCATTCAAGAGATTTGAAAAAACAATGAGGTTTGAGCATGTTGAAGCGTTATAACTATCAAATATAAAATTGAAAATACGTTGCATATACGTGCAAAAAAACGAGAAGTAAAGATCAATGGAAAATGTTAGACGTTCAAAATATTACAAGCACATCATCATTTATGTACAGATAGTTTGGCTGAGAAAAATCCTATTATTGTGTCAGGCTTAGAATATCATTAAAAATAATACCAATTGTAACGTAATTAACGATGAGACGGTTTCAACTTTTTTAAAATGTAAATTTTTTCTTGTAATTGTTTATCCAGACAATCAGTTTGTATAAAATATTCGCAGGTTATTTAAACAGACTAGTATATTTCGAGTGTTCTAAGGGCAGTAGCTTTCAGCTCAGGGAATCATAACGAGCTGGAGACCGACTGTGAGAAAAGTTAGGATGCTGTTTCAAAGTGAACATTTCAAATATCTATGCGAAAAAATCATGTACATCAGTTACAATCAGCTCTGGTTAATATGGAATGATGCTCACATATTTAGTTTTATAAATTGGTTCAAAAGTGAAACATTGTTATAGAAATACACAAATAATAATTTTCCATGAATAAGGCATCTCATACACTTGGAAAGCATTGCTGATTAAATAATCTTTCCTTTTATTATAACTGAGCTCGTCAATCATAATGTAAAGTTCAGGGAAGTGCTGTCGCTGAAGGCTGCAACAAAATTGATGCAGGTAACATTGTTGATTTATAACTAATTTACTCATGAAGCTACACCATGATTAGGCATTAATTAAGTACTCAAAAGACACTGCTTCTGTGTCTATTCTAGGTGAAATAGAGCTCGAAAAAATACTTTATTTCAAAATCAGTTACATACAAAGTATATACCTTTCGGTCTCAAAACAACAGTTCGTTTATAACTACATTGCCACTAAAATGATTTAAAACATTGAATGTAATGTCTGCGGCATTTGAGTTACTGTAGCACAACATGTTTTGTTACTTCGCCACCGATTTGTTTATAGTTACCTGCTTATTCATATCATCTGTACTCATATCTAGTTTAATTTTCGCTAAACGTACATGCGCATTCCATGTGCTTTCTATTATTTGCCATATGATTTCCCGTGACATGATTACAATAGTGAATGAGTTTAAATTGAATTTGTGTATTTTTTATTCCCTTCTACCGTGGGTCAATGGGTGCACTCATATATGTATGTGAGAGGTGTGAAGCGACCTCTCAACCCTTGACAATCTGGTTCGTTGATGTTGTATGATTTATGACAAGTCTTTAAACAATGCCAAATTTCAACCGGTCTTGCTAATTGTCATTTAATCAATTATGGCCTTCAACTAATCGTGTCAATGCAATTATATTTTTATCTTTGTTCTTTAATTAAGGATAAGAATAGTTACTTATTTCGTATTTTAATACAATTTTTCACATTATCACACACGAATCTTAGATTTCATCGCACTTGAAGTGCAAGGTTACATCTAAAAATGCAAAGTTCATGTAATTTCAATCGGTAGAAAAGTTTCGTTGAACACACTCCTTTGAAAACATTTTATAAATAACATCTGAAGCGAAGTTCAAAAGTCATGGGTTAAGCATTAATTAAGCTGGCATCTATAGGTGAATATGTTAATCGAAGTTCAAAACAGCGTCGAAGTTGGTGAGTACATCAACGCCCAGCATGTAGAAATTGGTTGCGCAACTTGTTAGACAGTGTCTCTCTTCAGGAAGTCAACAGACGGAAGCAAGAGAAGCGACTGCTAATCCTGATAGTTTACATTCAAAAGTACACATTGAAAATTATAAAAGGTCAAAATAATGAATATGGGGATGACTTTAGGTATGAAGCAACTAAGAATATTAACGCAAAATTAATACCGCAGTAAAATTGTTCACCCACTACGCCTTTAGAGCTATTTACGACTGACCTTTTAATAGTAACTGAATCTGGGCTTATGTTGGTCTAAATGAAACCTGCATTACAAGCCTAAAATACACATGTCCAGGACGTAATTACCTGTTACAAAGCTTACAATTTTTGTAAGATTCACATATTCAGGAATTACCGTTTTAAAGTCCCCGGATCTCATTGTTTCAGTTTAGTCAAAGCACGCTGCATTTTACGCGAATTATGGTCATCGTACCATATCTTTGTTGTTAAGCAAGTAATCCATAAAAAAACAATCAATAGTTTTCATTTAACTTGTGTGATGTATTCGTGACAGTATCTCGACACATAAAGTGTAAAATAAGAGCAGCAAGCCACGCATAATGAAAACTTGAATTTATATCTTCCACTTTCTATCTTGAACATTTTTGTTGTCTTGAACACTTTCCACGTTTGGTTTCAAGAAAATCTTCAATTAAAAAAGAATTGGTGTGATAGGAATTTCATTTATACCTGGACCAAACAATGACGTAACACATTTGATGATGCAACACTCTCAATCGTTAAAATCAAATGAAATATTGTTCTAGGGTTTGTAAATGCAACTTTTCTGCGTATGTGTTATTTTTTGCTCTAAAGCAGCCTAAAATTTGCTCTTAATTCTACTAGAATTCCTAGAAATTAAATTGCATTTTTCTTGTTTTGGTAAATGCATCCAATAATTATACAACAAATAAAGTCAGTATAATTTATTCTGTCGTAAGCAATGTATATTAAATCAAATACTTATAGTGGTTTATGATACTTCGATATTTTTGGGTGGCATCCTATTCCAATCTGATTATGGTTCCAGGGCTCCAGTTTCGTGCAAGTTCCTGGTTCTTTGCTAGTTACGATCTCGGGTTCTTGTCTGGTTCTCTGCTGGCTCTGCTCACGTTGATTTTTTCATTGGTCCCGTAATACGACGGTTGGTTGAACTGACGCAGGGGCAGCAATGAAAGGGCAAACACTATTTCTCAGCCATTGGCCCTCAAACATAATTCTATCAAATCCAATTGCCGCACAAGTGTTATGCATCGACATGCAATGTCTTTATTCAGCATTTGAAACCATCAGAGCTACAACAAGGAACCATGTTGCAGCAGCTGATGCAGGGTGAGTAAAAATAGGATCGAGTTCATCAAATACCTATTACTTAGTAAGTATTCATGATAAAGACTTCAGGTTTATCTCATTTTAAAGGTTAATTTATTAAATTTTGAAAGTTACAAATGATTTTCAAGGAAATAATTTAGGTACAGTTACACTAAAAGAAGTTCTGCTTTTTTTACCCATCGTGCGAGAAATCCCCTCTTGTTCAATTTAAATCATACACCTAAAATATTCATAATTTTAATTTGTACCTCTGTTCAAACTCTTTGTTCAACAGAGTGTGGTGGATGCAAGAACAGAACTCCATGCCATAAAACAATTTGCTAACGAGACCGCTCGAGCGAAGGGCTTGGAGATCGTGTCATTGGAATCGGGTATGGGATGTAGTGGCTACCGTGCAGTCCAGATCTGAACCTGGGCGATTCTTTTTTCCTCTCAAAAAAAGTAAGTCTACGCAAAATCATCACTCGACTTGCATGACCTACGTGACCGTATCACCCTAAATTTAAATGCACCTAAAAATAACCCAGAAATGATTCAAAATCCAAGCGATGAATGAGAGTCCGGTGTCTAAGATGTCTTGAAAATAACGGTGACCACAGGTTGGATTAGAAACATAACTATAGGATGGACAAGAAAATTGTTCTAAACTATTAATAATAAACAGGTTTTTTTCTCAATCGGCAATACTCATTTTCCTCAAATTTTGGATGTTCAGTGGTGGTTCAGCTAGCGATCAAACTCAGTACTGACGCTTGTAGAGCCCACTCACACAATGAGCAAGGAAATGATAATTACTTTTGTGTACCTATGCCCAAATCTCTCCTGTGAACAAAACACAGCTCTTAACTGGTAATAGTTCATGATTAAATATATGATAAATTCATTTCTCCCGTCAATAGAGATGATGGGAATCATAATGACATCCATTCTATTCTCATAACTAGGCAATATGCCTCTACCGAAAAATTCTCACCTTCAACTGACACATCCCCTGGTGAATGGTAAACCGTCGAAACGATACATCTTAATACTGATAGTACAAATACATTATTTCAAACAAGCGCCGAGATCGGAATGACCGAAAAAGTGATTATACTAATATGCTCTCATTAAATCGCAACTCATCATGTTTGGACACCGCTGTCCAGAGAAATTAATTAATTTTTACCCAGGTGTGCTTCAGAGATCTACTTTTCCTAAATGAGGAATGAAATATGTTAAATATTTATACCGCATTTGGGAATAAAATTGGTCATATAAAATGTGTAATAAAATACGGTTTCAAAATGCGGTATAACTAGAAAAATTGCACAACTGAAATGATATTTTCACGTGAATACATCATTATTAATGCACCAGATTCCCGCAGGCATTATTTTCAAATTGCCATGAAAAGATTTTTGGTTATTAAGTTACTTGTCAATCGTGTCATGCTTTCGTTTCTGAGAACTTTGTATTACTTGATTCTACGCTTTAGGTCAGACTTAACCAGCTTAAATAAAATGAAAATTAAAACATTAATTAGTCAATTATAGCCTCCTGGGACAATGAGATTATTTTTTACAACAATTTCATTATTGGTAATCTATGCCGTAAGAGAAACTGTATTTCTGACTCTGCTCCAAGTAATATCGTGCATTGGCAGTCGTGAAGCTGGAGTGATCCCATCAATTGCGGGGAGACCGAGGATCACTTGCACATGAGCACAGCGAAACACAAAGAAAAATCGTCCCTTACTGGCTGGCCTTAGCCGTCTTCTCCCAATAGCAATATACATGAACATGCTGTTAGTTAAAATCAAGTTATACTCGTACTTATCAAATTTCGAGAAGTAGGCCTCCGCTCAAGGACGCCTTACAATGATATAAAAGTCCTAAGAAGCATATTGATTCAGAAGCACAGCCTTTTTCTGAACGATAACACATGTTCCGCACTCACTTGAAATATGAAGTAATCTTTTACAGCAGAATTTTTTGTTCCTGAAGCCTCCGAATTTTTATTCTTTTCTTTTGAACCGTATTTTCAAAACACTATCATTATTCAATGTTTTCTTTCTTCTTTTCATAGATACTGATGATGAGTATCGTTCACGCACGAAAATTAAATTTTAGTGAAGAATTTCATTACCGCACATATTTTTGCCTGCCTTCTTATCTGATTCATTTAAAATTAAAATTTCGCCCTGATGTGTCATTCAGACTTGAGCCATTTCTCCCTGATTAACGCGATAGATGTACTTTTTTGTGATCACTTGTATGTATATTTGGTCTGCAACAAGCAGCAAATGGAAAAACGTACATAAAATGAAAGTTAAACGTGCCTGAGAATCAATGGAAATACATTTATTTTACGTTGGCATAACGCTAACATTTTGAAGCCCAATTTGATTCAAATTATTGAAAGTAGAATCTGAATTCGTAGCAGCTATATCATCGACTACAGTTCACGACATACTTCTATTGTGTAAACAGTAGCTCGCATTGGGTTTCGTTCAAAGCTATACCGTCTCGAAATGGGCTTATAAGATATTGCCACAAGGAGCGTCTGGTTTTCTGGTGATGGCCGTTGACTAGCGGCTTGGAAGGGCTTTGCGACGATTCTCAGCCCAGCGCCACCAGCGAGGATTCATTGGCAGATATTCCTTCAATAAGCAGCAATGCCGAACGAGGGGTGCACCGCCAGTTAGACGAACGGTGTATCGTAGAGTTTAGGAGCGAACATCTGGCTCGTCCAGACACCTCCTTGGGGAATATATCTGCTAGAAAAGCCGAGGAAAGATATCGTCCCCAAGATTATCCTCTCCCGAAAGGAGCCTTGCCTTAAATTTGAAAAGGCTAAAATATAGGGCCCATCTTTTCAGTGAGGTTAAGTTTGCCGGCTTGTTGTAAGTTCAATAGGGGACAACGGATGGTCATTCTGCAGTACAAATTCTCGTCTATAAAAGTAGACTTCGAGCGTTTGGAGGCCCCGGTATATAATCGGTGTCTTTCTCAATTACAAATAACTGAGTTCGACTCCCTTTGGTAGCCCGGAAGCGTAAGCAATAGGCAAGGAACGGCAGAAGCCTTCCTTTCTTGGCATAAAGATGGATGCTCAGAGTCCCTAACCAGAAAGTTCAGTTTTAATTGGAAAGGTGACTTTGGGTCTGGAAATCGTAGCACTGATTTCTTAGTAATGTCAACTTTTTAGTGTTTCGAACACGTCTTGAGTCTCATCCGTCTAGGGGATTTGCTCAGGCCTATTTTCTTCGGAAAGTCCTGTATCGGTGCGGGCAGGCCAGAGTAATGGAAAATGAACTATTGGTAGGATCCTGCCGTAAACAGTAAACTTCTACCTTGATGTTTGTTACTTCGGCTGAGAGGCGGTTTCAAGCGCATCTACTTTATCTTCAATGGGATGGACTTGGTTGTTACTGAGGCCATATCTCTGATATTGTATTTTATCGTATCCTAACTCGCATTTTGAAGGTTTCGCTCTCATACCATGGGAATGGGAGGAAAGATCCTTGAGAAAGTTTCTCACAGCCAGACGGTGGCTATGTCCATGTATAAAATATCGTCCAGGCAGAATTCCCCATCTTCTAATCCGTCAGTCACTAGGTGGTTTAGACGGGAAAAATTAACCCGTGGGTTTCCTGACAGGAATTTTCTTCAAGTGGAACTTGTCGGTATCCGCTTGTCAGGTCGATCTTGGTGAAGATACTTTTCAAGAGCTAAGTAGGTGAAGATTACAGGAGTGTTGTTGATGGGTTCGGTATCACAACGCTTCTGGTTGCTGATGTGCCGACAGTAGAGGCAAAAGCAATAACTGCCATCTTTTTTCCGAACGAAGAGGAGTACGGACCCAGATCAGATACTTATGTAAGTGATCATTGGTACGGAGACGTCAAGGGTGCTGTGAGTCCTAATTGTACCCGCTGCTCGAGGTTATTTCGTATTTGAGGCTCTAACAACAATATATGTGGGTAGCAATGCTACAATTTCAGGCAAGTGCGGTCTTTCAACTTGATTTTACGAGCTTTGGTGCTGGTTCTTCGTGACCGGTCAGTAAACAGGTTGCTAAACTAGAGAAGAAGTGGCCGTAACTCTGTCCACTGTGTCGGGGACAAGGCTGGTTAAGAAAAGTAGTCTTCCGGTATCTTTCCGACAGGTGAAGGAATCTCAGATTCTTTTCCATTTAGTTCTTCTTTTCTAGTGGGCTCTAGAGCAAGGTTTACAGCATCGAAAGCCTCTTCCACTTCCACGTCGTCCTCCGGGCGTGTGCAGCCTCCACGGGGCTTCTCGTTCGTCGAGCGAGTTGCACTTTCAGAAGTTGTTATATCGTATGTTTCCGTGTTTCCGTAGATATCCAGCGGATACCTACAGGCGCCCAAGCGTGATTTTCCTGAGGAAAGGCTCCTCCACGTGATAAGCAACTTCTTCGTCGTTTCTAGCAAAAAGACTTATCCACTTCTTTCAGAGTCCTCAGCTTATTCTCGGTAAAGGCTGGAATAAAATGCAGTTGGTCTTTCCTATGCATGCATCTAAAAAATCCATTTTGTTATCACACTCCGTTCCGAGCGAGAATTTAATTACGTCATGCGTACAATTCAAGTACTCTGAAAAAAGTTCACAGGGATTTTCATCCTTGAAAAGTACAAACGTACCGTCTACATACCTACGGTAAAAACAAGGCCTAAAAGCAAGGGGACATTGGGTCAGCCAGTTTTACTCATGGTGAGAAAGAAAAATGTTTGGTAATGTTGGTGAATTACAACCTTCCATTGGATGCCCTCATTTTATGAAAACCATTGTTCAATGAACATGAACACGTTATCCTTCGTATACAGGACCAGTAAGATTCGAAAGCATTTTTTGCCAAACCCATGTAAATTAGTAACATTGTAGTTAATAATTTTGGCGAAATAATTTTAATAGTTTTTTATAGTGGAATATACGTAAATAGTGAGACTGGTCATAAATAATTCTGGTTCGGCAATCCGCAAAATTTCTTGATCAAATGAGGAAGAATCCTTTGTGCTAAAAATATTATTAGAAATCAGTGATAGAATGGTGATTAAGAATTTTGACAAATTATACTTGGCGGTGCCGATTGTTGATAAAATGGGTCTAAGCGGAACATCCATCTCATGAATTTTCGGCGGACCGTACATGACTCCAAATCTGCTCTCAACGGTTTTCAGATTTCCTTGATTAGAATTAGTTGTGATGCCATTCGAAAAGAAGCCATCAATAATTCGATCACTTCATCATCAATCTTATGCAACATTTTTTGGGACAAAAGCACATTAAACCAATTTAGACGAATCAGGTAGAATATCCCCCAGTTTTAACAAATATTCCTGGTGATCAAGGATCACTACACCATTTCCTTTGCCTGGCCTAGCGATTATAACCTCCGTTTTTTTCCCCATTTTCCTAAGTGTGGCAATGATGGAACGATTGTGCTGTGAAAAATTGTTTCTAAATGAGTAAAATGACGAGACAGGAATATTTGTAATCGTTGTACGATGCAATTGACATAGTCATCACCTATATTTGAATAAATTGGTCTTTCAATGCATTATAGAAAGCCTCCAAAGCAAAAAAAATAACGTAAATAGTCTAACTAAGCTTGATTGAAACAAATTTTAAATCTGAATTTAGCGCTTCTCACTCATTCGAACTCAAGAGTTTCCAGGAGTTATTAAAAATGACATCCTCCAACATCAGGCTAAGATATTGTCTAGCTACACCAAGATTGAAGAATTTTCTGTTGTGACTTCTTAATATCACACTATCCCTTTTACCAGCACCTAACTTTACTTAACATTAGAGGTGATCCAACTCCTACCATGGAGTGCGCTGTAGCAAAATTTGGCGAGCTTCACGAAGTTGATTTTGAAGAGTCGTCATCAAGTTACGCTTGTTTTCAATTTTAGTTTGCAGTATCTTCTTCTAGAAACAAAAGTACTTTCGACAATGTTAGAGATGACGTCCGGACAACTGGAATCGAGTGAACTTGGGGGAAGGGGGGG
>VOMN01133310.1:0-10824 GCA_014899125.1 Orchestia grillus | reverse complement strand
TGAAACAAGAGCCCATGAAGACGAGCGTAAATAACATAACGGGCCCTGACATGGACTACTCAGCTTAGGAGATTCAGTTGTAGAGTGCAGACGCTATGGGGAATGTCAGGCGAACGGGCACAGTAGGAGTCCGCAACAGCCCTCAGGCAGCAGGGCCCAGCCCGCCCCATAGGCGAGGGGGGGGGAGGGACGCGAGGATCTCTTGTGTGTTGAGCGCTGAGTACGGTATGGATGTGTTCTGTGATCTGAGTAGNTTTAAAAGACTCGCCAGAAGAATAAGAAATCTTGGTTTCTGTAAGATATTGAAGGCAACGTTGAATACTCGAGTATATTTATTGCTTTGGGTACCCTCGCCTTCTTTGCTGAATTAGCGAACAATCCGATCGCTACGCTTTGTCTCCACTTGAGGGGAATAGGGTACATTAGCTTCCCTCACCCTCTTTGCTGATTTTGCACAACAGCTCGAGTGCGCTGGCTCTNGAGTATATTTATTGCCTTGGGTACCCTCGCCTTCTTTGCTGAATTTGCAAACAATCCGATCGCTACGCTTCGTCTCCACTTGAGGGGAACGGGGTATATTAGCTTCCCTCGCCCTCTTTGCTGATTTTGTACAAAAACTCGGGTTCGCTGGCTCTACTTCACATGTTTTGCAAGAACGGCAAAACAGGCTGAGCACCACGATCAATCAATTATTTCAAGTGCTCAAGTGTTCAAACCTTTGGTANAAAGTCCGCAGCAGTCCAGCATTACAGGGTATATAATAAGTTCACAACAAAAGACTCCAACCTTAAGTAGAGTTCCCTGAAAGGGCGCACTCTTAACATCGTCTTACTGACGTTAAAATTTGATTGAGCGGCTACCTAAATGAAGCGTTCAAGTTTGACTTTCATAAGCTCCCTTTCACTTAAAATTTTCCTACTTTTCGGAGCCTTAAATTGTTATAAATTGGAGTCTTTACTTGCCTATTCTTCATTTTCATTCTTTATCGCTCAACAGTCGAATTGCACCGAATGAAATTTAAATCTTGGGTATAAATTAGGACACATTCTTATAGTGATATTTATATTATTTGCAATATCTGTTCATAATTTTCAAGATCCTGTAAGTCCTTAATTAACGAAGAATATTTTAATTGCAGCAGTAAATAAAGGCATAGATGGTCACATCAGTTCTCAGCTCTTGTTCGTGTGTTGGTCTCTCGCCACGAGTCAGCCTCACGCTTACACCTCTCTTGGCTCCCTGGGGATGCCGAGAGGAAAATTAGTTATGGGCATTAAAATATTGTAAAATTATTTTACATTATGGTTGTGGCTTTAATATTTGGTCTCCTCTGAGGCAGTTTCCCAATGACAAGCCCGTATTTATCTCCAGTCCTGCCTCCGGACTCCTGCTGAGGGCGAGCGTTTGCCAGAGGCGCTGTAGCGCTCGGCTGCGCTCTATCTGCGAGAAGTTTTCTTGAATTAGGCAACTCCGCCGCTTCAGCTGGTCGGCCTGTGGTCTTCTCTTGGAGTCTCATTGTTAGCAAGCGACTGATCATTCTCTGGACGATACGGCGAGAGGTGGAACCCTTTTTTAAAAGTAAAATTCTGTTTCCGCGCCTACCGTTTCCTTTAAAGGCTGCACTTTTAAAAACTTTATGAGTAAATGTGCCCCTTAATCCTTTAACTCGACTGACTTGGGCTGAAAAATATTTGTACAACTTCAAAAAGGGTTGCCCAAAAACATTCTTTAATTGTTAGCGAAGTTAAATTTGGCTGCGTTCATTTGCACACTTCTAATATTTCTCAAAAATATGTATACTACTTGAAGATTAAACTTGAATTGATTTTATGTCTTTTAATTCCGATATTGCCTTATACGGAATTCGATGAGGCAATTTTTAAAATTGCCATATTATTGTGGTCATAAAAGATGTGTTGTAGTCATGACAGAAGTGTTACAGTCATGAAACACGGGTTGTAGTCAGGAAAGCCGTGTTGTAGCCATAAAAGACGTGTTGTAGTCACGGAAAACATGTTGTAGTCATGAAAGACATTGGGCAGTCATGAAAGATATTGTGCAGTCATGGAAGACGTGTTGTAGTTATGAAAGACGTGTTGTAGTCATGGAAATATGTTGTAGTCATGAAAGACATTGGGCAGTCATGAAAGATACTGTGCAGTCATGAAAGACGTGTTGTAATCATGAAAGACGGGCTGGAGCTGTGAACGACGTGTTGTATTCGTGAATGTTGTGTAATGGTTGTAAAAGACCTGTTATACATATGAATGACTTGACAGTCGCATTCAACATGGTATACCTCAGTAGAACATGTCAAGTCGTGAATGAAGAGTTGTAGCCGTGCACGGCCTGTTGTAGTGCTACAGTGCTCGAAATTTTCAAGTTCGCGTTCGTTGCTCCTTTTGGTCGGAATCCTGCTACCCCGAGTGGCGTTCTCACGAGTCCCCGATGCACAGAACGCGCAGCAGGGTTGTAACTGTTCGGTTTAGCTTTGTAAAGTTATTTTCATCTTATGTTGTTTACCGAACCATTCATGTTGACTCTGATGACGTAATTTTCCTAAATTATTACTTATCTGCAATTTGTCCTAGGAATCTGAATTTCGCAAAAGCCCATGAAATTTTTCATCAAATTTATTTGCCCCTACGAGGAGAAACGTGCGCAGTAAATTGTGAAGAAACTCAGAATTTTCGAACGAAGAGGGTTTTTAGGCGTACAAGAGTTTGATAAATTTCAGTGTTTGTGGAGTTCCATAACAAGGGGGTAACATGGAACCTAACAATGGAGCACTCATTGCAAATGTGACTAAACGTTAAATTGCGGGGACATATGTTGATTTTTATTCAGATCTGAGTCGTCGTAATTTTACCGTAATTATTTAATAACCAGCGAAATCCACATATTGAAGGAAATAACAGTGAAGTTAGCCCACTAAAAAGCTCCTGCATACTTTACAAAGAAAGCAAACTTGTTTGGACACTAACTGCGTTAAATAAATTTAGATTTTCGTAATTGTCCCAGAACGAAAATTTCACGTAGCTCGTGACGTCACTGAAACACAAATGCAGTCGTCTCTCGCATAGACCGCTAGATCGGTTCTAGCAAACAACCGCTCTAGAGACATCTCCCACATAGACCGCTGGATCGGTTCCAGTACAAAGCCGCTCTACAATTGTCTCCAGCATAAAGTGCTAGATCGGTTCTAGCAAGCAACCGCTCTTCAGGTTTCTTCCGAATAGAGCGATATCAATTAAGCAAGCATCAAATATTACTGAAAATATTCATGCCATGAGACTCAAATAGAACAAATACTATAAATTTTATGAGAAGATAGCGTGGTTGTTAGCTGGAACCGATCTATCGGTCTGGCTGTACATTGGTTTTCGAGAGCCACAGACGGCTCTCTGACCCTTCCGTCGCGCTTGCCAAGCCCTAAGTATTAAGTAAACTCGAAATCGTTCTCGAGTAACAACGATTTTCTCCTGCTCGTTTGAATTCAATTCATTGTTGGGATTCCAAAGACTCTCAAACAACAACAACGTTCGTGCAGATCCTTAACGGTCAAATGTAGTTTCTACATCGCCAGAATGAATTAAATTACCGTTAAAAATATTCGATTCGTAGTTCCAACAGCATAGAAATTAATTGACGTTAAAAAACAAATACTCTGGTAGAGCTTCAACGTGTATAAGTACAATTAAAATGAGAAGTTACAGACTAAAGACATTTCGCGCCGTTAAGTTACCCTTGTTTTCTTTATTGAAAATAATTTGCTCACTGAGACACAATCCCAATTTTCAAATTGACTTGTAAACGAGACGCGAAAGCCATTGTGCAGTGTCCGTAGATTCGTTCGTTTGGACGTCTTCCTCATCTGCCGACCTCCGCAAGAGTTAGTGGATGTCGAAGTTTATCATGATGTATTTTAGAAATCTTCGAGCATTAAGAGTCACTTCAACCCTATAACGACCAATTTTTTTACGAGACTGTATTAGGCTTTGCACGGATAACTATAGTAGCAGTTTCATGTATTTATGCAGTAAGAATGCAGTTAAAAACGCTAGCAGCAGTATCATAATACGGGCCCAGGTGGTACCGCTGGTCGTTAGAGGGTTAAATCTGGTGCCAGTAAGCTCAGTAAATTCAATTAGAAAGCTCATTTTTTCATGATAGAAGCGAGTAAATTCAACCGAGTTACGTATTCTTATCTTTCTCATATTTTACAACTCAGTTCGCAATACCAACGCGTCATTTGGTGCATTTGATTGCGAGCGTTGCGAATGGTAGGTGCTATCTGAAACCGAAACTGCGCGACAAAATCTTTACTGAGAATTTTATCGAGCGCAGTCGTAGTGATAATTTCAATGCATACATGTAGGCGACTGAATACGCCTCACTGTTTACGCAACTTTAATGTGTCATTCGCGATTATTTGACCTGAGTAGCATATGACCGACCGTCAACCTCATATACAATCATACCAATAGAGTTAGAGAACATGATAGTATATTTACTAGGACTCCAGTGAAACTACGACAAAAAAAGCAATGTAGGATATATCAGAAACGTACTCCAACGCACTCAATATGTTTTGTATCAAACACTGGAGGAAATTAGCAAAACGACATTATGGTACTTACTTGCAGAAATCACAGAGAAATCGCGCATTCGTGCAGTTCCTTTTGATCACAATAGCGCCTGTGGTGTTTTGGAGACCCTTCTCCATCCTCCACCAGCACCTGAGCTAAGCTACTGAGCTAAGTGTACCCGCCGATCACCACAATGTTACAACAAATTCGTGAAACAACAGTTCTGATCTATATGGATTTTCTGCTTCAGGTTACGCTCAACGCAAGTTTGATCTTTATCTGAAAGCACAGCGAGCGCCGATTCCACAGCATATCGAAGTCATTTTCCGCGAGCACCGCCCTCTGATGCGATAGGCAACAAAGCACCCAAGCGAAAACAACGTGAAATTGAACTAAAATCTAGGTAGAATCAATGTTCTAATCAGCCTTATAAAAGACCCGATTTTCAAGTCTTCAGAACTGTCAATACAATCAAGAAGTCAGTAAGTCAAAATTCAGAGCTAGGTTCTCGATAAGCTGCTTTAAATTGCACAAAAAACCCTCAATGAGGCACTTACGTTTTAGAGAGAAGTCCATGAGTAATTGAAAAGATACTTAAGTTATGAAAGTAGACATACAAAGTTATGCCTACTTTCTCATTTTTCTGCGTACTGTTTTCCTCAATAATATTTCAAGTTCCCATTCCACGGTTTTAATCGTTTATCTAAGTTTATTTACAAATTTTTTATCTTTTACTTAAAAATCACGTATTGTTTCTCCGTGTTAAACTGTCTTTGGTTTCAGATTTCACTTTTGAAATTTCCATAGATTCCAATAATGAAAGCTACCGGCTTGGATGGCGCTTATTATTATTGCGGCGACTTTTTTTTCTCTCGAACAATTTCCAGATTTTGTTTCCTTTGGATTTTTTTCCCCAAAAAAAGCCGCCCACACACGAAGGCGTTTAGAGGATTCCATAAATGTCACAGGGTACCCGCCGCCTTCTCGTTGGTGCGATTTTGATTTTGAAAAGTTTCGAATGCAATTTTTATGTTCGACTTCTGCATGTGTGTGCTGTGAGAAAATTTCATCGCGATATAAAGCTGTGCTCAGATCTGGAGTGAAATTGCGTCCTAGGGTACCGGCGCACTACTGCCAAGCCTTGAAATTAGGGAAATTATGGAAATTAAACTAACTTCCAATCTCTATGGAGTGTCATAATTTATGCCAAGCATCATGGACATTTCATGGTATACTGACATTTCTTTTGCTAGAAATATAAACTGACATCTCTCACTATTTTCTGTGACCACTGTTAACAGCCGTTACCATGTATTTGACCTCGGCTGCATTACACAGAGCTTACAAAAGGTATCTAAGAACATGATTAGCAAATTGAAACAACTCCCCCGAAAAATGAATTAGTGCATTTAAATGAATCAATTGTACGCCCTGTTTCTGAGTAACCTCCGTCAATTAATTTTACCTTTAACCTCGACAAATGCCTCAATAAGAAATATGAATGAAAATTGTTGACACGCCTGCGCCAACTTGTGTTCATTGATTTGGGTCATCACCTCAACAATGGCAACCTTCTGCATATCTATGTTATAATGAGGACGTCGCTTGGTGTCACTTTCAACAACACTCAGTATGCAGTAATCAAGTGAATTTAAACTTGGTGGATCATTTCGGGGCTACGTGCTGCTCGTCACAAGAAAACAAAGCTGATTCGCTGAGGCTCAATGTTTTACAAAGCAATTGGTTAGCACGATTTATAGGTTTCTACGTCTCTTTGGAGACACAAACCGACCCTTCCCTTAGCACACACGACTTGCAACGACTGCCCTCGCGAGGCACAATTCTGATATGCCATTCCGACACCTGAAGTTCTCTTGCGATGTCCCTTTCGTACAGAGTAATATATGACCGACCAGGTAGACGCGAGTCGGAAGTAGAGTGCTTGACGAAGTAGACAAGACTCCAATAATACAAAGGATATTAACTGGTAGACAGGCAACTGACGTACATAGTATAATATAAGGTAGACAGAATTCTAAGTTAGAATCCGTGATCAGGTACACAGGGCTCTAAAATACATGGTACATGACCCGGTGGTCATGCATAGGAGTTCAGGGCACATAACCAGGTAAACAGGATTCGATAGTAGAGGGACCCCTAAAATATACGGTGTTTGAAGGGAGATTCAAGTGGAAGACACGAATTTTAATGTAGATGAATGCTTAACGTGCTAACAAATCAAATAATCACCACAGACGTCTCATGCCATATTAGCAAAGTAAGCCCTCAATTCCTTGAACACAAACGACATCCAGTCGGCGGCCCGAGTTTGTGTCTGAGTTCGATTCCAATGTGCTGTTTACGTGCCATTTTACTGTACCTGTTTATATCGAAAAGTGTGCATGAACATTGACGTGAATAGAACAAATTTAATTTAGTTTTTTTTCACGATTTAAATTCTATAAACTGTAACTTACCACTTACACCTGCAAAACGGGTTCAATCGGAATACATTTAGTGTTGAAAAATCACTAAAGTCCAATAAAGTTGTGCGAACAAAGTAGGGATAGAAAACATCAACACAAATGGATTGGTTAAAAGTCGCTACACCTAAGGATATTACAATGAATGAAAAACTGAATTGATCGCACCGTTTCAGAACCAGCATTTCCGTACTACCTGAAGGCTGCTTTCCTCGCTCATGTTTAAAATTAATGGAAGTCGTGGCCATGCCGCTCACACCATTATCTCACTTAACGTGTTGGTGAATTAGGCACTTTTGCAAGGTGAATTTTTACTGGAGGCGGGCAAACAAGACAGGTGGGGTTTGCCATTTGCTGCCTTGTTCCCTCGGGAGGAACTAGTTGACCTCGCGCAGCTGCCGCGGATCTCTAGCCGCGCTGCGCCGCTGGGTCACGTGCAACGGGCGTCCAAGAACGACCATGGGATGGGATGGAGATGGAGGCAGAGAACTGGTTCCCTAAAAGGTCAGATGTTTCAAATTATCTCCTCCCTTATAAAGGTAACTAAGAGTTTATGGTTATTTCGTTTGGCCGTGTCATCAGATTTTCTCAGCTCTGTGGTCCACTTGTAGATCTTCCAACCAACTAAACGTGTAGGTACTTCATGTGCCATATCGTAACCCTTCATTTAGAATAAAGTATTAATGCATTTCCTTAAATGTCGCTTGCATTATGGTCATATGTTTTATGTTTGGTATCGGTAGAGTAGTTAAGTTTTCCTTTCTTTTTGGTCATGCATCTCGTTTAACTCGTACATTCTCATACTTCTCTAATTTTCACGTTGATTTTGGCGAAAATTACATTTTTTTAACATCGCCTGTCCATGAGGATGAAGATTTTTCGCTCCGTTACGAAAATGGAAATGAATTCTGGAAGATAGTTTCTGCAGTGACTTCAGAGAATACCGGGACTGCATTTGACTGGGTATTCTTTTATGCTTGAATTAAAGCCAAGTGTCAAATGAGAATGAGAAGGAATGAGAATATACGAATGAGAAGGAAACTCGAAAAGCAAGCGAATTCTTCGTCTTATTCGTTGCCCTGAATAACATTTTTTAATGCTGAGTTCAACTAACATATTCTAAAATTAAAACGTTGTTAAAATATGCATTCCCTTGACTTTTTCCAAAGTGTATATGTATACAAGTTTGATATTTTAATAATAAAGTCTCGAACGAACATCATGAAGGACATAGCTGTATGCATCTTGTAGGGCCTATTCTATTTGAATGCGCGACTTTTTTTCCAATATGTGCATGTAGTTCTCTATGTTATCGTTGATTTTATAAATCATTTTTCGTTACAGTCGTTTTTGATATAATTGTCGTGAATAGTAATGACAGCAATGAATAAAAGTAACCGAAACTCTTAAGTTATGACTAAGTCTAACGTATTTCTACGAAACACTACTTATGCCTAAAACATTACCGTTGGGTGCGGGTTCTACATGGCTATATCGACCCTATATTCGTTAATTGAGATTGGATTTTTTATTTGAAACGAGCTTTAATTCTTATCCAATTGAAATGAAGTGGGATTTTTAGTTAGTTAGGTTTGATTTGATTTAGACGTTCATTTTCCTATGCTTCAAGTTTACGTTTTACGCAACCATCATTTCTAAGTCGTTTTCAGACGTAGGAAAAAATCATTAAGACTGCATGGCTTTTACTGGCGCATTTGAATTAAATTATTAGGAAACGTAACAAATTATAAACCATTATGTGTTTCACAAATTTCAGAAGAAAATGCATTCTTAAGGCGCATGCTCAATGACTTTTACACTTAATTTTTAGTGCTGTGTACCTTTATTTTTTAATCATTGTTTTTGTGGGTAAACGGTACAAATGCCCATTGTGTTACCCACTATATGTGTGTAGAGCATCACTTCGTGTTCACACGAGGAGTGCTTGGTGAAACTCCTTAACGTAGAACTTTAAACAACTAAGAATCCCTGAGAGACAACTTTTGGCAGTAGAAAAAGTTGAAAATCAGCTGAACCTCTATAAATCGAGTAGGCCAGACGGCTTAGCTCTCCGAACATTCAAAGAAACCATTGAGGAAATCGGTGAACTCAAGGCGAACATCTTCAATCGATAGCTCGAAACTGGTATGGCGCCGCAGGGTTGGAAGCAAGCAAATGTCGCTCCGATCTGTGGAAAAGGGGACAAACAAGAACCGAAAGACTATTGTCTAAACAGCCTTATGTCAGTCATCGGTGAAACAATGGAAGGATTGCCCAAATTCTGGATAGAAACATATCAATGAGCTTATAATTTGATAACCGAAATCCAACCCTGCTTCTGGGAAAAACTTGGCTGTGTCCCGTAATTTATCGGCTTTTTTTGGAGAAGTCATCCGCATCTACGACAGTATACCGTAGACCTGGTATACCTCGACTGTCAAAAAGTTTTCTATAAAGTTCCTGTTGAGAAGTTCATGGCCCAAGTCGCAGCTCATGCTATACGAAGCAACTACTGTCGGTGGATGCGAAACTGGCATACTAAACGAACCTCTATTAATTCTAACACGTTTTACCGTTGGGTTTTCAATGCCTTACAACTACTGGTGTGGTGAGGGATGTGAAGAACGTGTGGTTTAAACTTCCTTTCTCAAGGGAAGTACTCCCTGCTTATATGAAATACCTCGCCTGAGCCGAAATTTCAACCCTGGTATAACGAGTAGCGAGTGAAGGTACACGAGCAATACAGAGACTGGACGCAAGTAAATTCTGGATTCTCTCTCGAGAGAGTCCAGTGTCCATTACGTAACATCGGAATCTCTTCAATAAAATCAACGAATTCGCGAACGAAATGAAACTCTGCCGTAGGGCGTTCTCTGAGCGATGAGCAGGACAGAATAACCATCCAAACGGACCTCAGCCGCCAACTCCTCGCCGTATCGTCTTGCCAACTCCGATGAACCGAGACTTGCCAAATGAGCTTTACTTACAATTATCAAATGTTCAGCAATGTACAGTAGAACTATTGAAACTTCCAACACTTAGTGATAGACAGATTTATAAATGTGATGCTGCGTGAAAGAGATATTGGCATCCTCATCACAAGCCGATAATTCAATTTTACATGCAGATTAGTCTTTTGGCAATGATTGAAATAAATTTTCACCAAAGCTTCTGAAGCTTTTTACCGTGTATGGAAACACTGTTTCAAACGCAACACTAAAGTTTTGACACGATCTCTGCCGTGGTAAATCAACGGCGGCCGTTTTAATGCATTGTCGCTGTAATCACTGTCCCTCGTTATGTGCACGATGGACCCCAAAGAAGCGTTAACAGCACTTGAGATGTCAAAATTCATCAAAAGGCTCCACAAGAAGCAATCTACCTTAGAAATTGCTAAAATAAATGGCCGAGATCATCGTGGAGTGAAAACTTTTGCCTGTAACCCCGATGGGTGTACTTGTCGATCAGACAGTGAAAAGCTGAAAAAAATGCACCCGCGTCCCATCGAACTCTGCACCTAATAAAGAAAGACATTCATCGCAACCCTCTCCAAACCAGTAGGGAAGCTTCGAAAGTGCTGGTGCTCATGGTGTGCCAAAAACCTCAAAATTCTCAAGAGGCTCGATGAATGTACCAAAGCAGATCCATTAGAAAGAAAGAAAGATAATCGTTTATTCCGATCTCGTTCACATACAGAGCATGCATGGTATATCGGGTTTTCAATCAGTAAAACTACAGCCTCAAAATTAAAA
>VOMN01133308.1:0-19375 GCA_014899125.1 Orchestia grillus | reverse complement strand
GGGAGTACCTCGGGTACTCTGTTGTGTAGGAGTTTTTGTGAACATTTTGGAGGCTAAACTAAGTTCCTCTCCTATAGGGGTGATATAACTAAACAGCCCGTTAGTGTGTGAGGAGGAATATGATTCAGCGAAAGTGATGAAAACCATATCAGTGTATTATTAAACACTGTCATAACGGTGTTCTCTCGGGCGGCCGTTTCTAAAGAACACTGCCATATCGGTGTTCTATCGGGCGGCCGTTTCTAAAGAACACTGCCATATCTGTGTTCTATCGCGTAACTGTTTCCAGTATCACGTCTACCTTCCTAAATAAACCTCCCTGCGATTCACAATGTTAGATGAAATGTTTTTAGTGACTTCGGATCATTTAAAGGGATTAATTTAAACGAACTCAATTTACTAATAGGTGTATGCATTGGCGTTTACAACGTGAAATATTTTTATTTGTTCTAAACGAATGAACAAAATTGTAATCGTGCCTGGCTTCTTGTTCGGCCCAGATCCGAAATCGGACTAGTTGTAATTTAGCTTCCCTTTTGAGATTGCCCGAAGTTGACGTTCACTGTTACTTTGTTTTACTCAGAGGCAAAGCCATTTCCATTCGTGGTTTCGTAGGCAAGATATGTTGTGAGCGAATCGCCCTCCACGTCATTTCAGTAATCTGCATGATTTAATTTGTTGAATTGGAAGAGGAAACCGGTACAATCATCTATAATTGCTAAGGAGATAACACGTGAAGCTGCTTATCAGAAGCCTTTCCTGTGATATTGTCTCGTGACAGCTATGCGACCCCCCCCCCGTATTGGGCCACAGGTGTACCTGTTAACCTCTGTTGCGTAATGTTTTGCCTGTGCGCCAACACCAGTTTTATTGGCATTGACAGAAAGTCCTCAAGTTTCAAGTAATGAAATAACTAAATCCGATCATGAATGGAGAGCAAAATTATAAAACATGTTTAATTTCTAAATACTGAAATGTTTCCGGATTTAAACCTAACCTAACTCTGGGATAACCTAACTATATGGAACAGCCTAGCGCAGGGAGAGGGAGCTATTTATGCAGGGAGAGGATAGTTGAAGTTATTTTTTAAATTTAAAGACTGGTGGGTACGCACCTGATGATGGTTGATATTTCGCACAAACTCGATTATGCTTTATAGAAAAAATAATTGAATTTTGCGATAATTTACTTGGAAATTGTGCAAAGAAACTAATAACCTGAAAGGAGCATGAAGAAGGTGGAGTCATCATTGGGGACATTAATTAAAGAAACGTAATCTTCGACAATGAATTCGAAATAAACTACTCATCTTGTGATGAGCGAAAGAACCTAAAATCGATGAACCCATGTCTAATAAAGGCAGATTCTGAATAAAATTTCTAATACTTAAATTAAATTTAAATTTAGTACAATTCTTTAAGCAGCTCTCCATGCAAATTTTAATTTTAATTGTAGAAGAGTACACCTGTCATCAGGATTCTTCCTAACCCCTCCCCCCTCTTTCGGGGAGCGTAGGATAGGCAGTAGGGTTAGGTTAGTAAGGTTGGCCTATGCTATGGGGACTGGCGACCCCAGGGAAGGATTGTTGGGTTACCTCAACAATAGATAGGCTTTTGGGACTTCTATCTTTCGTGCCCATTTTGCATCTTTCAATTTTCATACCTTTTCGCTATTTATTCCTCGTTTTTTCTTTTTTCTCCTAACTTGCTGCTCCTACTAGCAGGGAATCGGGCTAGGGAACACACATGTGGATATATTTCACGTTTTCTACGGTCTACACTCGATGGTACCTTCTTCTCGTGACTCTTTGTATCACACTTGATGTGAATGAGGAACTCTAAAGTAACGAACATATTAATAATAATAATAATAATCGGGGTCCACCCGGCAGTAAATATGGATTGTTGTTAGACCTGAAGTAAGTTCTGTAACCTCGATACCTTTTGGTTGATTCTAGCTGCTTGCTAACTTGCTGGTTTCAGTTGAAATAAACTACAGATATAGTCATTACATTATCGTATCATCACCAATTTTCATCGACACTAAAGCTGCCAGAAGGAGCTGCTTGTTTGTAATTTTGTACACTCTTCAGTAATAACATAGGGCAAAACTTCAGTACTCATCTCTCGGTAATTAAATAAGGGTTTTTCCATCGTATCATGGTTACCGTTCGTTGGGACTACAGTGAGTGAATTATTTTCGTTAGCTTTGAATATTTATTAGAAAATGTCTGAATTATTAGTGGCTCAAATGGGACTTCAAAAAATGTTTGGAACATTAGAACTTGAACATTTTTTGACGATATTATGGGAACGATATCGGCATATGTCACCAGTTTTTACATCGTTTTTCGGTGTATATTTCAAGAGTTAACAGCATTGCCTCTCAGCTTGTTGATGGATGCGGGGGACTCGAGTCGTGGTTGTCTCATTAACACTTCAATTTAATATAGAACTTGAGTGAAAAAAATGCAAATCACTGTCATATAGTAGAGCCAGCCTCAAATTGAACACGATTATATTTGCCTTGAGAATTCAGTTAAACATATAAATGACAGGCGTAAGCAGGAAAATGATTTATGGAAGACTTCTTTGAATTAAAAAAAATATATATATATATTTTTATGACACTGTGAAAGTTATTGGCAAACGTTGGCGAGGATAAGTTTTCATCTCGGGTGCAATAATAAGGATTAACATTCCGAGAGGTAGTTTCACTGCGTGCATCTACTTCCTGGTACGAAGCTTCACCGTTGCGAAGCTAGGAGGCACTTTTAATGAGTACTTTGTCCCCACAGTTGGCCCAGTTCGTGCGCTACACGCTAGCCCAGGCCGGCGTGGAGTACGAGGACAAGCAGTACAACATCGGACCTGCCCCGGAGTTCAGCCCTGCAGAGTGGACGGACGTCAAGGAATCTCTTGGCTTGGAGTTCCCAAATGTACGTGTTTTGAAACTATTCCTTGATGGATATGGATCACAAAATAGTTAAATTTCGTAATCTCCGAGATAAAAGTGAGGGAGAAAGCGGACTCTGTACTTAACACTCCTCAGGGGGCATAGGATAGGCTATAGGGTGAGGTTTGTTGATGTGCTACAGGGCTGGCAACCTCAGGGGAGCACTGTTAGGTTATGTCAGCCTCAGATAAACATTCAGAACTTCTATCATTCGTGCCTACTTTGCTCTTTTCAATTTTCGCCCTTTCTTCGATCGCTCGTCTTGGTCTTTCTTTTCTCTGAATTTTTGGATTTTTGCGTCTATACCGGGGAATCTCGCGTTGGAACTTTCCTTCACATAATTTGTGTTATCGAAGTATGTACTAAATAATCCCTTCTTTCCACTCGTTGGACTACATTTAATGGGGATAGGGAGCTTGAAACGATACAAATACTGATTTGTTGCGGGGGAAAAGTGAAATTTTACCTCTCTTTACACGAAATGACTAAAATTGGTCTAGTCATGAAATGACTGAAATTTGGAGGTTCATACGCATTACACTAGTAGTTTAACACGTGGACTCCGAAGTGGGTCATACATGGCACACGCGAACATCTAACCTAACCTAAAGTAACCAAATGACTATCATGTATAAATATAAATTTTCGAGTTTTCCTCAAATTTGTGTTCATCATTCGAATAAGCTAGTTCTGATCAGAAAGAAAATTAATAGAGTAACCAAATTTGTGAAACCTTCATTCTTCATTTTAAAATTCGTAGTAGAGATATTTATCGGTATGTAATTTTACCTGTGTGGAGAATGGGAGTCAACGTGTTAATCTAACGACTGAGTGAATTCATTTCCCTCAGTCATGTGCTGTCTGAAATGACTAGGAATTTTCCGTAATACACGGCATCATGATATGCCTGGCTTAGGCGTATCCCAGCTATTCCCCAGGAGCACATACATAATCTACACTTGACAAAGGTGCTGGGTCTTCCAGAGTGTGTAAAAGCATGGCGCTTGAGGCTATCAGGGTACAGATCAGTGTAAATGAATTTCTTATTCACGTTATTTTGACGCGTTTTTGGTGTGCATTTAGCGTACGAATGGAGGCGTGCGTTCTCTTCGAGATAAGCATATTGCACTGTACTAGAAGTGGCTTCATGAACGTAGCTTCGCCACACCTGCCATTTATTTTACACAGAATTTTGTGGATCCTGCATTCTAAAATAGTTTAACCCAGAAAGCCTGCTAACGAGTACTGTTAGCGCAGTGTTGTAACCCTGACGAAATTAAACACATTGTACATGTTGTGTTTTTCTGGTATAGCATTGATGCAAAAGCTAGTTTTCAAAAGGGATTTAATTGTTCGTATTCATTGTAAAATTCTTGCTCGTACTTCTACAGGAGCAGATACATCAAACGTTTATTTTTACCAGCTAAGTTATGAACATTCACGCTACGACATATGTACGCTACTTCCGCTTCGTCTTCTAAGCTAGCACTTTCACCACGGAGTTAACCGAACGTGGCTAATTTGAAATATTTCCAGCTGCCGTACTACATCGATGGTGACGTCAAGATCACGGAGAGCACGGCCATAGCCAAGTACCTCGGTCGCTGCAAGCACGGCCTCGTCGGGTCGACGGAGGCTGAAATCATCAGAGTAGACATGGCTGAGGGAATAATCAGCGACATCGGGAAGTCCTTCGCCATGCTTTGTTACGATCCCGACTTTGTGAGTAGCGAGTATGGTTGTTTTGAAGTTTGCAGCTGGACTTTGTTGGGCTTGAAAGGCATCCCGAACTGAAATCATCCTTCGTAGGAGACAAATAATTATATAATTGGATAACACAGGGTAAGCAAAAATTATGGCAAGACAGGTTTTATAAATGCTTCTCAGAGAAAAGGCATCGAAATGAAATTCTGATTTATGAAATAACGTGTAAAGGGTTATTAACAGAAGTAAATATTTATTCAATATGGTCTCCCTTATTTTTCTTGGAACTTCCTCCACTCGCGTTTGAAGGTTTCATAAATGAAACTCAGTGGACATATCTCGTGGAATTGGAGCCCATTCTCGACACGGTTTAGCTTTAGATCATCGAGCGATGCACAAAATCTAAAATGGACCCCACCAAAAACTCAACCGGGTTCAGATCCGTACTGCGTGAGGGCCATTCATCTTTGCTAATGAACGCCCGAATGTGTTCTTTAATCCATCTTTGGGTCATTTTGGAGTCGTACAATTGAGCGGAGTTTGTCGATGGGGCCAAGGCTCACCATCAAGTCTTCATATTCCCAGGGGATCAGTTATGCTCCTTAAGTGACGGGCATGTAACGCTGGCTGTTAGTCTCAGCCTCCAGAAGAACAAAAACGAGAGGAGACCTTCCAGTCGCAGTGATCGTAGCCCACACAACGACACAGTGAAGCTTGACGTTACTTTACTACTTTGTCTTCCACTGACCCAGCACTGCCATAAACTCGTTGATTCTGTTGGTTGAGACTTTGCTGAACGTCGAATTTCTCTTCATTCGTAATGACCAAATTGAGCAGCATGCTTTCCACAATGAGATCGAGAATGTATCTGCATTTGTCGAGTCTTTCTTTCATGAATGGTTCTAAGCTAGCGCCTTTTCTGCGTTTTAAGTAGAAGATGGTCTCAAGAATCTTATTGTAAAGTCGAGGAATTGAAGTCTGACGTACGACTGACTCTGGGGCCAATTTTCTAGCACAGCAACGAGGATGTTTTCCCAGCTCTCCTCACGGGATTTTCAGGCGTTGCGACGTCAGAATGGCCCGTTTTCTTCCTTAGCCTCGTCAATACGTGTTTTGAAACTTCGTCGCAATTTTCTATGCAGTTTCATGGTGTACATCCGATGTTTCTGCAATGGACGAATTACTCTAACATACTGTATGAAAAAATGCGGTAGTATTTAGATACACAGCCTGTGAGCAGCGTAGTCTTTTAAAAAATGTAACTCTAGAGAAATAGCCATCATTAGCTTTAAGATAAACTAAAAATTAAATTTAATGCTAAGATTGACACCTCTTTTAATGTTAAAATTATGCTGCTATAATTTTGACGTACCCTATAGTTGTAACGAGCAGCGCGCGCAGTTGAAGTTAGAGGTTGTTAGATGTAACTATGGACCGATAGCTATATCAGTAAACATTATCTTAAATTGGCGAAAACTAGTGTAAAAAATTTTAGGCGTCGCTCTAACTGTGGTACTGCATCGTTATGAAATTTTAAGGAACCTGCTTCAATTCATCACCTGATTTATTGACAGTGAAAGTTACTCTACGCTTCTAGATACTAACATGATCCAATCTCGGCGATGGCCATTTCATATTGACGTAACGTGAACGTACGATAATTATGAAATTCGTAACACGGTTTAATTTGCAGGAAGTGAAGAAAGTTGCTTTCATCAACAACGCAGGCGCGCAAGTGGCAAAAATGGCGAAGCTCGTGGGCAGCAACGACTACATCGTCGGCAGCAAGGTTAGTGGGCCTGCATTTGGATTTTTTGGTTTTCCCCAACATTCCCGGTTCAAATTTCACAGGAGGAATTTCGTGTAAGAACATCGACGTAATTTTCTATCGGATTTCTTGTAGGGATATATCTTACCGAGCTATATATATATTGTAGCTTTGTGCATAGCTTAATGATAACTGGAACAACCAGGAGGAAAATATCTATCATACTACTAGACTACTAGAAAAAGTTCCTAAAAGTTCATCCTGCATAAAATTTTACGAGTGTAATCGTCTAATGAGATCCTGGTCTCATTTATGTTCATTATTATCAAAACAATGTACAAATGTATGAATGAAAATATTACAAATTGGGCATGAATACTGCCTGGATGACATCAGGCTCTGCTCGTTTAATTATATGATGGATGAGCTGTTATTTACTCGGTACCTCATTTCTTTTGGCAATAGCAGTCACCATGGTTCTTTAGGTTAATGCTATATTTAGTTTTGTATCGTTTAATAAAATATTCAATTTGTGAAACTGTGATGGCGTAATCAAAAATGTTGAATAAATCCTTTTATGTAGCCCTCATGTAATAATATAACCAAATTTGAGTCTTCTAACTTTTTACTAGTTTCAATAAAATGATACATAAACTTAGGTTCATTTAAGCTTGAGAAGTTTTGCACCTTTGACTTTTCTCAAGAATTAGTACATGTGTTGCTGGATAAAAATTTGCATACCTTACGTGAAAGCGAATTTCTGTGAAAATGGTTGAAAGATGCTGTGAAATTAACTGGAACATTGCTATCTTCTTCTGGCGCAGCATATTGCGAATATTTTACGATGAAATCATAGATACTTTTTTCCTAAGCACTTGAATCTTGTGTAGTGCTAGAGATTTGCAACTATGTTGTCGGAAACCTGCTTTCTTGGTAACTTTTATGGAAGCGGGTGCTTTAAGAAGGCAATAATCCTTCCTTAACACGTTGACTCCGAAGTGGGTCATATATGGTACACGCGATCATCTAACCTACCCTAATGTAACCTAAGCACTGTCATGTATAAATACAAATTTTTGAGTTTTCTTCAAATTTGTGCTCATCAATCGAATGAGCTAGTTCTGATTAGAAAGAAAATTGAGTAACCAAATTCGTGAAACCAAAATCCATTTTTAGATTCACAGTAGAGATATTTGTCGGCATGTAATTTTACCTGTGTGGAGAATCGGAGTGAACGTGTTAATGGGCACAGAAATGTCCCACAACTGTTTCCAGATTGTCATGTAGAGAAGAAAACTGCTGTGATAGTTTTGGCGCTTGGAAGTTGTGAGTGCACTAATATTTTCGATTAAAAAAGTTTATGTACGTGGGAAAACCTAAAATTTTGTATTTTTTCTTCAAATTAAATTGCTTGCTTCGTTGTCAGGCACGATTGCAAAGTTCCACATTACCTCAACGAGTGTGCAAACATAATATTGAATTTGGCGTGTCTTTTTTGTTGCGTTTCTGTTGTAACCTGTCCTTCCACAGATCACGTGGGTGGATTTCATGCTTGTCGAAATTATGGAGCGATTCGTGCTGCTCATCCCGAACTGCTTGGACGATCACGCAAACCTTCAGGCTTACCTGAAGAGGGTGCTGGAGCTGCCCAATATCAAGAAATGCCGAGAATCTCCGGCCTTCCAGAAGATAAAGGATCGTTATTACGGATCTTCCGCTAAATTCGGCAGTGGCTTGTAAAGAGCCTCGAGAAACCAAAGTTGTTGAAAAATCCTCGTCATTGATTTGAAAGAATGGCTGTATTAATTTTCATTTACAAGTATAAATTGATGGATCTCTATTTAACCTCACTGCCAAAGCTTAGCTGGAACTTTTTGGGACAGTTGTACTCTAAAGGACTCCAAGGAACTAGTTTTAATTTCATAGCATCGGAATCCATGTAGAGAGAAGAACTAGCTGCAAAAATAGGGAAGCTCCTTTCGTGAGCCCATAAGTTTTGGGTGATTCATATTATAATTCATAGTCTGGCATTCTAGCGTGAGAAGCCGTTCAGTGACGGGGAGATCATGTTGGTGCTCGATTTGTTCCTCGAGAACGATAGCGTTAGAGTTTTACATAACTGCAAGAGTGATTTAGCCACTGAAATGATTCTTTTACACTATGCAGTGAATTACATGAGCGAATACTTCAGTGACTCTGTGAAATTTTGTTGAGGATATTTATTACGACAAATATTTGTTAACAAAGGCTTCTCTGAGCTATATCTGTCACCCGCTCATGGGTATGGGGTAACTGAAGGAAAGAAAGGTGAATCAGATTTAAAAAATATCCAGGATACTATTTTGATGAAACATCTCTCATCGCATCATATGAGCAAAATAAGCCCGTAATTGATAACTTACTCGTTAGAGTACTCACGATCGAAACCCGTTTCGCACATTCTGTCGAAACGCGCTCTCATAAATGGCAATTATGAGATCTTTGCTCAAATGGTTTCACGGTGGAAACTAAACATGACCGAACGATAAATATATTCACAGACGTACGTCACCCGGTCGCCAAAGCACACAAGGGTAAGCGGGACTTAGTGAAAAAAGAACTTGGGATCGTCCATGACGACATGCAGAGATGGAGAGCAGGTCTGCGAGGCTTCAGAGCAGTTGACAATAAATATTTGCGACTCGAAGTAGGTTTTGGACGATGTGAACTCCCGATGAACATGGAATATTGTATTTTTCTTGTTCACTATCGAGAGGCGGGGAGCAGAGACATTAAAGCGACCTTGAAGGTGGTGTAGCGTTGCCGTTCCACTGGTATCATTCTATTTGCGATGTTCATAAATTAAAAAAACATACATCCTACTAATTTCTTTCCAGAATCTCACGACAATCGACGCTGTAATATCTCGAGCATTTTTAAAGCAACGGAGCATATTTCAAATGGGTCTTGAAATTTTCACCTAAATTTTATTCTTAAAATTTGCCTGGGATCAAATTTGACTTGGTTAATTTTTGAACCATTGGACTTCGTCAATGATGGATAATGAGATACTCGCCTAAAAAAATGAGGCCCAAGAGAGGAACCTCGGGGAAACAAGATTTTCGTTTTAAAATTACGCCTTAATTTAATTATTATCTCCGACCCTCATAGCGCTGAAAAGAAATTGGAGATCAGTTTCCAAGTTTGAAAGATCAAAGTTAATAAAATTTGATTTGGTAGATTTTTATCGTGATTAAACATAAAATTTTGTTAGAAAGCTCTAGTTCTCATCAGTATACAATTGGAAATTTTTGCATGTAGTACGTTGAATACTTGAAGTTTTACTAATTAGGAAATGCAACTTCACAAATTTCTAATCTCGCCGTTAAAAAAATAAACTTTTTTATCGTGCATTATAGAATGGAAACTGAACTTCAGCTCATAAAACAAGAAATGTTTGTCATGAAGATTTAAAGTTTCTCCCATCCGCAAGCGAATTAAAAATTATTTTTAACTGCAAGTTTCCACGCTATTTCATGTAACAGCATAACCGCTAGGCTACCTCAGCTTTAGATAGGCCTTCGGGACTTCTATNGCGGTAGTTATAGTTCGTGAATGCGACCACGCTCCCAATGCGCCCATGCATTTCGGATGACTCAGCGATGAACAGGTCATACTAGTACGGATAAGAACTCGTACACATGAGTGCGAGATAAGAGATAATGAATTATCTCCACACTCTCCCTGTCGCTGCCCCTGCGCAACGCCCTATTAGTAACAAACAATGAAGCTCATTCAAACAATGATAATTTTATATAAGGTATTATTTTATAGCCACCCGACCCCCAGTCTTCACTATCGGGGATTAATAACCACTGATGTGGAAAGCAGAGTAGAGTGAGTATTGGAGAACAAGGAAAGTCTATGGATTTTACATTTATTTTTTATCGTAAAGGGAACTCCTCGTTTCATGAGATGCTCTTCACAGTCCCAGACGTGCTAGCATGTGTTGTATTGTATGGGGAAACTAAAACGTGGGGGGAAAATTTGCACATTGGTTCAAAACTAAGATTTTTGTGTCATATGCGGAGCGCCATGCAGTCCTCAAGAAAACGAACATTTTTGTCCGTCCCATGAGCGGCAGCGCAAGAAAATTTTACTAATTTTGTTCCTTTTGTTGTGGGACGTAAATATTTGAAAAGAAAATTCGTAAGTTACAGTGAGAATCATCATTTAACTTTTTTGGAAAATATTTTTAAGGTCTTGTAAAATATTTAAGAAGTCGAGCGGAAAGGCTACCAAAGAAATAAGAAAATGTTTCAGGTTTGCTGTCTTTTGACGCTTTTATCACTCATTAAGCTCTACTTTTTTTAGTTTACCTTTTACTTGCGAAGCCGACGTTCGATGCGAGAGCGGTTGGCAGCGTTCGGACTAGACATGAACAGTCTTTCTCCGTAATGGGACCCAGACTCTTCAACTCTCTGCCTTAAGATCTGAGAGAAGGCGATGGTTCACTAAACGTCTTCAAGAAGAAGCTGGATAACTTCCTACAAGCAATCCCTGATAGGCCTCCCTTGCCTCACTATCATCGTACGGGGGAGGGAAACACTATCATTCAACAGCTCGCGGATATGCGAAGGCCCACCATGCACACAAACCGGCGGCACCCCAGTGTGGCCAGGGCATAAAGGCCCAAACATTTTCAAGATATTCAAGAATCAAATTTTCGTAATTAGTGCTGATAACATAGTTGTTAAAACTCCAAGTGTAACACTGTGATCCCTGAGTTTTTGGTAATAATGCAAAAATTTGAAACATGAATTGTTTGACGAACAATTATTTGCCCATGTATTCACTACTCATTGTTTTGGAGCTTGAGCCCGCACTCTGATATTATTTGCATTTTTGAGGATGTTTTATTGAGGCACGTGCGACTTATTCTCTTAACAGAAGTTCAGTTGTGCGCATTGTGCATCGCACGAATAATCACTGACCTCTTTGCACTGAAGTCAGGGAACATCCAGGCCATGGCGTAGAAATATTCATTGGTTCTCCACGTTTTAACTTCAGACAACGCTGACCTAATGCAACTCGTTTCATTTACCATGGATGTAATAAATGAAAAATCGTAGACTCATGTCCGTCTATATTTTACCTTTAAATTATAGAATCCCAGTGCAGTAAGAAGTTACAACAGTCATTCTTCCAAGTTCAAACAGATTTGTCTGTCTAAAATGAGTAATTTTGTCGCCTTGATTTATCTTTTCATATTTTTACGCTTGTGATTAAGGTGGCGTATGCAAATAATTCTATTTGTTCAGTCGTATCTTCACAAAATTATAGGGGAGAAAGAACAAAAGTTTAAAAAATTTGTACTATCTGTTGTGAGAATTTTTTTACCCTATCCCCTTGCTCGTTAGTTTCGTCGTAGGATGCTCATGACTCAAGAGGTAACTTCAATATCGTAGTATAACGAACATATTAATTATTCAATTATAATAAGATTGCACATTTTAACATGTTGATTTATATTTTCGAGCCATTTGCAGTTGCCATTCGGAGATTCAACGGTCATAAAGGGTGTCAAATTTCGATGCACGGCTAACCCAAATTTCGTGACGAGGGGTCCAAAGTTCATTCCATATCATTAATTTATTAAACCGTATTCAACGATCTGGCGCATTCGTTCACGAATTATGCAGCCGTGAAGGAATAGCTGTCATTATTCGACCAGCCTTTAGCTGATGTGCCCTGGCTCCTAATATTTACAGATGTAAAAGGTGCTGATATGCATTCCTCCGCATATCCCTTGACAGGAAAACGTTTTTTTTTCAAACTTTGAATATCTTATTTTTATTTCAAGATGAACTGCAAACCTTTCAGGTGGGCCCAGACGGAATGCCAATTGGTATTAATTTGTATGCAGCATTCAGAGGAGCCCAGAAGCGTCACGCTCATGGGACGCACGTCGCTCGACTGAACCGTTTGAAGATTTCCAAATCGAGGAAAGTGATAGACTTGACAGAGTCAATGAATAAAATATAAGGAAGGTCTCTTTTACCAATGGCCGACAGCTTAGTAAGAGAGTTTTGTATTTCGTTCAGTGACTTTAGGAAAAAAGAGAAAAAGTTCGTAGAATTTTTATGGGAACACGTTCATTACGAATGTACACATGTGTAAGTAGGCCAGAACGAATATTTCTGAAAAGTGATTCAGTGCAAGGAACACCAGAACAAGATGGTGAATCACCGGAAAAAATACTGTGGTCATGTCTGCATGATTGAATAGAAGCGAGTATAGTAGTTAGGTTCAGACTTGCCGCTTGTTTAGAAATGCACAGGTGTGTGAGACTGTGCAGGTGTACAGGACTGTTCAGGTGGAGTAACGCGTGGAGACTGTGTACTGAAAGCGGGAGCCCGCTCTCTGGACTTGCAAATGGAACATAAATTGTTTATGTTATTCTAGCAAGGATGCAGGAAACGCTCATCTTTGAACATCTGCTGCTGGTCTTTCTTCCCTACTAAATTATTGCTGCAAAACCCGAGGAGCTATAGATTGCTGCCTCGGAAACATATGTATCATGAGAATGCAACTGACAGCGCAGTCAACTCTATTCGGATGGTAATGCTATTCAGTTGGAAAGGCTATTCAGTTGGAAAGGCTATTCAGTTGGAAATGCTATTCAGTTGGAAAGGATATTCAGTTGGAAATGCAATTCAGTTGAAGTAAAGTAAGGACATACCTATCGAAATTCATCAGTTTCATATAAAGGCTGAATTTACACATTTCTGAGTGAATAAATTACACGTATAAAAAACTAATAAGATGGCAAAATTACTTCCGAAGTGCTTTCGGATAACAATTGTGCTTAGGAAAATTAAATTATTCATAATAGAAAATACTAAATAAAAATTGGGCATAAAACTTTTGGTCACTATTGATGAGTATTGGGATTGGCGAAAAGGTTACTTAAGTAACGTGAATGCGTCACATATATATTCCTTAATTTAATTTAATTTTTTAATTCTTCTGATTTATTCATTCTTTTTTTCTCATTATCCATTACTTGTTGAGAGACAAAGACGACCGTGCTGTAAAATGGAGAGGTTTATTGCAGCCCGAACTTGCCGGTATTATTACAACGCTGCTGCTCTCCGTGACGGAAGTAATAAAAAAAAAACCAAGGTCATGGACGATTCATCGTGTATAGATGGGGTGCATGAGACATTCACTGAAATGAGTCAAGTATCTTGAAATATCATGGAATGTTTTATTACAGTCATTAGCATTTTTGTCGTCAAGTCATAATAAAAAATATTCTGACAAATGACATTTTTTACGCTTTCATTACATCGCTTATCGTTCTCGACTTTTTATTATCAAACGGGGGAATATCATTGAGAGGTTTCTTTGAAATGTGTTAGACCTTTTTTTCTCTAACAACAGCACGCATCTCTCTAGGGAGCAAATGCTGGACACTCAGACTCCAGAGAGGGAACAGAGTTCCTCAGTTTTCATAAAATCAACCACTGTCATCACACAATTATTATTTATTGTGAGAGATTTGATCCTTTAGAATAATAAAAATTTACATTAAGTCGTTCACAGTAATATTTTCTGCTAATTAGATGTACATAGTGATGAATGATGCGCGTAGTTGGACGTACAAATACCGCTTCAGGGTAATTATTTTGAGTCATGGATAGATACAACTTTCGGTAATTATAGAGCAGGTTTATGGGGATCAGTTTTGGTGTCTTATTGGTCTTTATCTTTTGTGTTGGTGTCTTATTGGTCTTTATCTTTTGTGTTGGTGTCTTATTGGCCGTTATATTTTGTGTTGATGTCTTATTGGTCGTTATCTTTCGTGTTGGTGTCTTATTGGTCGTTGTCTTCGATATTAGTTGCAATATTTTTTGTTGCTATTTATTGGTATGCTATCATATACGTCACTCTTTTGCGGAGTTTAACTTTACCTTAGCCCTATCTATTATCTGCTGTCTGGAGGCGAGTTTTTGCTTAGGCGGCCAAAATTGTACATAATTATACATAATTACAGATGCCATGGGAAAAAACCTGAACTTGCTGGTCTCTATGATTTTTCTCGATACTTTATTGAGTGCTACCTTCCATGTCACTTTTAGCTGCTGTTATCATCTTTTCGTTGTTCCCTTGATTCATTTCAATGGAAACTATCTTCTCTTTCACTATTTTAGAGGTGGCTAAAGGTACGTTTTTCACCACTATTCCGCTGCTCATTATAGGACGCTATCTCATTTGTCCTTATGTTTTTCGTCCCGAATTTTAACGACGCTCAGTAATGTTCACGTAAGCTATAGATGGAGCTCAAAACTCGAAGTTCTTTAGGCACTATTTTAAAAAATCACATTGAGTAAATTTCCCATTCCGAATCACAGAAGCACAGGTCCGCTGAAGAGCAGGAACCAGAAATGTGAATGAACGTGAGGTCGAAAGGATCGTATGTTGCGGTGCAGGAGACACGAATAATGAATTACTGAAAATTGTAAGGTACTACCTCTAATTTCTAGGAAATGATTACATTTTTCTAGTCATGCTGACGGGAAGTCAAGGAGGCGCAGCGCAGCGGCTGGAACTTGGCTCGTGTGGCAGCAGTAGGAAGGATTGGAGGAAATATTTCTCTCCTTTGAAAATCGTAAACGAGACCTGCAAAGATTATTTTTAACGCTTTAGTTATTTAACGCTTGCGTTGTGCGTTGAGCAATTCATGGCCTTGTTAGGTTTCGTTTCTGTTATGGAGTGTACTTGCGATTGGAAATTTTCTACAAGTACTTGTTAGATTATATCCATGTAGACTTAATTCACATCTCACTACATTCCATCCTTTATTCCCGATGAACGTCGTTTTCTCTTTCATTCTGATTTGCGCTGCGAAGAAAATATTTACGAATCGGACATCGCACAGAATAGTTAAGAAAATTGCAATAAAAGAAGAGACAGAAAATTTTACACCCACACGTTGGAGAAGCATCAACGCTTCGTGTTAATGAGGCTTGGAGTGGTGGAGTAGTAGAAAATCGGGATAAATATGTTATTGAATGAATCTTTCGTTGCCTAAAATTTTCGTATGACTCATGTATACATTTTCCGCAGTCTGTTTATTGTGAAGGTCAATAGTGTGAGTCTATTGGCGCATGTCTGGACTTAGGGTTCCTTATAGAAACAAATTTTGTACCCATTTTTTCATATTTCATGTATACAGCTTCTCTAGAGAACAGGTTTGTGGCCGCACGAAGCTGTTAGAAATGTTGATGGAAAACCGAAATTTTGTCTAAGCTGCTGTCTCGATCATGCTCCAAACGATGGGGTACAGAAAGTCTTTTCTGTTGAACATCAACAGCAAGAAATTAACATAATATTTCATTTCACAGTTCTTAACTTCATTTAGAGTGAATAATTAATAAGAATACAAGTCTTTAGTTCAGTTCATGGCTACCAACTGAAATTTAAAGTGAAAAATACAAAATACCTTTACGTAAAAATTTTAGGATGATTCTTCAAGTCAGCGAATAAAAAGGACATGGAAGGTGTACTTGAATAATATGTTTTGCGCATTGCGTCATGCTAAAGTTATTCTTAATTAGGAGTAATGAATACGTGAAATAGGCATAATCTTATATTACAGGAAAAACAGTACCAAACGAATCGAACACTACCGAAAATGAACAGTACTAAATTTAACATTTTCTGAAAATACGAAATTGCTGCTTAGTATCTTCCTAAGGATAAATACGAGAGAACTGGCCTTACAATGACAATGCAAATCTTTTTTCGTGGCCAGGCATGAAAATTAAAAACACGCGGTAAGAATGAAATTTAAAAATAATTGAACTAATAAATGCAAGCATGGCTTGAGAAACCCGTAGTACGTACGTAGACATTGCACCGGCAAACATGGACATTTACTCATTAAGTGTAAGGGGCTCCATACCAGAAGAATGAGTGCATTAGCGATACTAATGGCACCAAAGTTGAGAAATCTCTGAGAAATTTTGCTCTGGTGTCAAAACAAATCATCGTCTTTTTCAGTTGTATCGAATGATCTTGGCTGATAATGTCTGCTCTATGGCTATTAGCTTACAAGTAGACTATTCAAGGCCAAAATTAGAGGAGCAAATACGAATAATATGAGGAGTAATCAACATCAATTTAGTAATTATTAATTACAGCATAAAATAAGGCTCAATCAGCATCAATTTTCCAATTATTTATTGTTACGCAGAGTACGGCTCAAACAACGTCAAATTTCTCATCATAAGTTCCGATACAATTTAAGGTCCGTCAGAAGTGATTTCTTCCTTGTAACCTACAACTTAAATTTAGGCTGAATGAGATTCCTTGTAAATAGATACAATATAAATTAAGATCAATCAACGAATTTTCTATATATATATATACACGAATTTTCTTTCTAGTTGCAACACAAAAAATTGGATCAATTCCCCAGTTATGGATACTCCACAAAATGAAATTAACATCGAGTCCTACATCACTAGTTGCGATATAGGTTACAATTGACACCAATTTCCTAACCATTAGTTAAGACACAGCTTAAAATTCCAGTCAACTACATAATTATGTAGTTACAATTATAATTATGAGTTACAACAAGGATTATAATCAACGTCTATTTCATGAAGCATTAGTTAAGAGACAGGCTCAAGTAATCCTCCATTTCTTAATCATTAGACAGGCAGATATTAAAATTAACGACAATATCCTAATCATCAGTTGCAATTTAGGTTAAAATCAACGTTGATAACCAAATTAATAGTTATGACATATTAATATTTATTTAAATTTTCTAATCAATAGTTACGACTGAATGATATCGATATCAATTTCCTAATCATTAGATACAACAAAAATTCAAATAAGCTTCAATTTCCTAATCATTAGTGACGACACGGATGTGAATCGACTACAATGTCCAAACCTATGAAAATCGACTTCAAATTTCGAATCACAATTTGCGACATAGAATAAAATCAACTTAAATTTCCTGATTATCAATTTTGACACATGTGAATCGATTTCGATTTCATAATCATTAGCTACCAAAGATTTAAGTTAATTTAAATTTCTTAATTATAAGTTACGAGAGATTAAAATCAACTTCAATTACTCATCTTCGGTCACTACGAAACTTAAATCGTTTTCAATCTCCTAATTGAAAGTTCCGACACAGACTTCAATAGACTTCAAGTTTTTATAATCATTATTTAAGAAAAAGTAAATTCAACCTCAATTTTCAAAGCATTAGTCACTGCGCAAATCAAATAGATTTCAGTGTCTAATTATTAGTAACGACACAGATTTTAAACCACTTCAATTTCCTCATCATTAGTTACATCGGCTTAAAACTTTCTTTAATTTAGTAATAATTAGTTATGACACATATAAATCGATTTCAATTGCCTAATTATATATTAAAATACATTAAAATCGACTCAAGTTCCTAATCATTCGTTATAACATTAAAACTACCGTCCATCTCTTCATCATTAATTGCGACACATATTAAAAATCGTTTTCAATTTCCTTATGATTAGTATTAACGACAGGTTAAGATCGCCGTAAGCTCCCGGAGAAGCATCAACGCTTCCTGTTGATGAGGCTTGGAGTGGTGGACGAGTAGAAAACCGGGATAAATACGTTTTTGAATAAATATTTAGTTGAAATTATCCTGAATCAGCAGTTACCACACAAATCTAAACTTGAGTTCCAACCCCGTCCGTCGATTGCACGGCCGTCAACCCGCGCCAGAGCTCAGCTATTGCATCAGGGGTCTGGGGCGACCGCTGTTGCATCAGGGATGCGCTCACGAGAGCATGACTGGCTCCTGGGAAGTTGCACAAGCTCAGACCACCACAACGGGGCGAGAAGAAACGAGTTTTGCGGCTCGATGTTTATGGTCGTCGCTGGGACGAAGGTACGCACCTCGACGCCACTGGAGAAAAATGTCCGAAAATTCAATTCATGAAAAAGATATTGTGTTCTCTTGAAGGGCTCTGTCTATGGGCTCTGTGAAGGGTTAGTTTGGGCAACGATGCGGTGTGATTTATCAGTTTTTGTTGCTTTCGGGGGATGAATACTGTTTTCCCGGCTTATAGAGTTGTTTGTTTCACTTTAATGCAAACGGTGACGTTATTGTGTAATGAGAATATTAAAACAGTTGTTATTCCCCAGCATGTAATGCAGTTGTGTCTAACTTTACGTTGATGACAGGTATTGTTGCACTTCATTTTACTTAGTTTGAGTATGACACAAAAACTCATAGATAACTTGCGTATTTGAGAACATATATCTGTGTAACATATTTCTGATAGAACTCAAATGTTAACTTGAATCTGAGATTTTAAATAGAAGCAACGCGAATGGATTAATGTGAAATTGGTACTGTTATTTTAGTGGCAGTGGCTGGTGTTCCGACCCACTCCCTCCCTCGAGGTACAACATCTAAGCGTCGAACAGCATTATAGATAAAACAGATACTTGGAATACGAGGCATTTGGAATAAAATTCGAACCCCTGTTGTAGAGCAATCAGGGAGTACTTTGAAGTCTACCTTCTCTCGGAGTATTTATAAAGTGAATACAGTTGTATTTCCATTTGAATAGATTTATGCTGACATAAAATATATATGTACAAATACGTGTATGACTGTAAGTGGATGTATGAATGTATGTGGATTTGTGCATGTTTGTAGGTTTTTTATTTAAATTTTCTGCCTAAATTATGCAGGCTTTCCTATTTTTAGTTTGAAATTAGAATTTTGGACATTTTTGCATTAATCGTAGCACCCCGCTTAGGAATCTTCTCATTATTTCTACATAGATTACCCTAGAACCCTACTACCTTATTCGGGTTCAAATTTAGCGCTTCTCCTAGGTCATTGTTCGTCATTAATCATTTTAATAGTATTACGGC
>VOMN01133307.1:0-11920 GCA_014899125.1 Orchestia grillus | reverse complement strand
GGCCCCTCGTGAAGGGATCTCTGGTGAGGGTCATCCTACCCCCACCAGATGGTTACAGGTGTTGTACACAGTTGAGGTGTTCCCTCTGATAGGAGTTTGGGCATTGTCGAGTTAGTTAATTTGGGTTAGGAACGACTTTCATGCAAGCCAATATTCCTTAGATACAGAATAGGTACGTGGATGCGTTGGGAACTCGGTTGTAGAGCTACGTGAATGAGTTAGACAATTGGTTGACATCGGTAGATTCGAGAAAGGTCAGCAATTGCAGTTAGATCATCCCCAAAAATGGTCGAGGTCATCTCCATATATGGTATCTCCATTCATGGTAGATTTCATTTCCATAAATGGTAGAGGAACCTTCATCTTTTTCGCGCCAGGTTTTCTACTGGAAACTCCCAATTTAGAGACAACTTAGTTGACTCAAGGTGTGCGTGTACACTCGGAACGGCCGGTGTGTGTACGTGTACACTCGGGAACGGCCGGTGTGTGTACNTGCACTCGGGAACGGCCGGTGTGTGTACGTGTGCACTCGGGAACGGCTGGTGTGTGTACCGAGGAACGTCAGGGTAGGATGGGTGCTCTAGTGTCAAGTCTTTGTTTTAATTCAAACCGAACATTGGACGAGTTCATTGTACAAAGTAGCAAAGTTCGAGTTGGCAGGAGACGTGTAAACTCGTCGTTGCCAGGGAAGGGGTGAATGGTAAAAGTAGATTCATTAGTAGATTTTAGGGGGCAGATTTGATGGTAGATTTTAGGTAGAAGATTTGTTGGTAGATCAAAGGTAGAGTTTGTAAGAGTCACCTGTGCCGGAGGAATTCTTGGTCTGCTACGCGAAGGTAAATTTTTGAAGTAATTTACGCAGGGAACGGCAAGTTGGACCGCCAGTCGAACTTTGAAGCGCGGCGGTAATCAACTTTCCGGCGACGATACCTGCGCTGTGGCGGCCAAAAGTATAGATACTTATAGACAATCATAGATGCCCCGGCTAAAAAGTTCCACTAGCTTCAGTTGTCTCCTTTCCAACAACGTCGCGATGTGTACACGAATTTTGATACGACAAGTGCCGTGGCTGGAGAGCTTTCACTTGATATAACTTAATTTGATCCCTTGTTCTTTCTTCAAAGCATTCTAGCAAATGCAAAATTGATGTAAGTAACCTATTTCACAAAATTCATGTAGATAACTTATTTTACAGTCTGAACAAAGTGAATTCTTTGAGAAAAACAGCAACAAAATTTCTTCAAAAGTGTGTATAGTAGAGTCAACATTTTCCAAACTCATGAGTATGACTTCCTCCCAAACCAAGATTGTTTGTGCGATCCACGCAAAAGGTGAGTGCTTGCATTGCATTTGACTTCATTGTATTTGCTTGGACTGCGTTTAACTGCGTTCTAGTTCTTTCTTTTGTTGCCTCCATGGCGCCCTCAGACTTGAACTTCAGCTCCTTGATGATGTTGAGACACGTCCTCTTACCGGTCATTACTTTGTCATTTACTGAATTACTGTTTACTATTTGCTTTGCCATTATTACCTTATTATTTACTGAATTATTTTTCACTATTTACTTTGGTATTATGGCCTTATTCACTATACGATGTCCCCCATTTTTTCAAGAGTGATGGAAGGGAACGCGCTGACTTTAATTTTAAGTTTTCAGTATACGATATTTTCTTTATTTCCATTATTATTATTAGTTATTATTTTCATTTTTCCCCTGCACTGTATTTTAGTTTAGTATTTCCTAGTTGAAATAGGGAAAGTCTTTCCTTAGGGAAATTCTTCCTTAAATTTTGGTTTAAGATTTCCTAGCTGAAATGAGATAGTTAGAACGCACGTTCTTCTCCTATTCTTTATTTATCGTTTAGTTGTGTTCTTCATTAGATACAAATATTTATTTTCGGTTCAAATGTGTGAAGTCACTCTTTCACTATCTGCTAGTAATCACTGTATGACAGTCAATTCTACCGAATGTTAGTAAAGCTCCTATTCTGCGCTCTTTCTATTCGCTAGTTTATTGTTCTTATAGTTCCTTTCAAGAATGTTTCATGCATTTCCACCAGTTTCCCTTCATTGTTTGATTTCGAATTTAGTTTTACCCTGTGCTCGAACTATAATTCTGTTTATTCGCCCCGATTGTTTTCCGACCTCAATTCTATTACGGCTTCTAGAGTGTCCTTGTTTACCTAAAATGAAAAAAGAAGCAAAATAATTCCTCATTCCGTAAAAAAACTCGTTCTGCCCCACTTATGTTGTTGTTTCTCTATTTTTGCGTTGTTCAGTTTATAGCCCTAGTGACATTCATTTTATAGGCCTAGAGACATTCAGTTTATAGGCCTAGAGACATTAGTGTCCTCAATTGCTGGTTGCCTTTGGATCACTGTTCTGTTGGTTTGACCGCTCTGCAAAAGCAACATTCTTATGACAATATTTAAAGTTTCAATAAACCATCCATTTGATTTTAAGCTCGCCAAAACATTTCAAAATAAACTTAATTGGCCTCATTTTTGGACAATGTTTCCTCGATATTTCCAACCCTCATTTCTGTAGTCCACCACCTCTTCTACTTATCTCTTCTATCGCCTCATTGACATCCTCTTCTTCGTCTTGGTCCTCGTCAACCGAATCTCTTCCTATCCTTTTCTTCGACCCCATTCAGCTTCTCTTCTTCCATTTCATCCATCTTCTTTTCTAACACATCCTCTGCTGCTTCTTCCACACCTCTTCTACCACCCCTGCTGAAACCTCGTCTTCCACCTCTTCTACCACTTCCTATAGTATCTCATCTACCCCCGCTCTATCACCTCTTTTCCACCTCATCTATCTCTTTCATCACCTCACCTAGCACCTCATCTACCCCCTCTTTTTCCCCTCACCGCTCTCTTTCGCTATACCTCTTTTATCTCGTCCACCCCCTCCTCCACAACCTCGCGAGCGGCCAAACATTCAGGCGTGTGGTCCATGCAATCTCATCCAACGCTCTCAGACGTTCTTCGGAAGCGCGTCTCTTTAGCCATTCAGGTGCCCCGGATGTAGAGCGTGCGCCCTATTCATATGCCTGATCATTAACACAAGGTGGCAAACCACAGCGTTCTCTACCCAAGGTAACGCGACCGTGCCCCGCCGCATGGCCTTCGCCGAGAGGGGCATGTACAGCTCTCTGGAGCGCTCCCGCAACCCCGACATCAAGACCCAGAGCCTGCTCAACGACGTCCGCAGCTCCATCCGAAATTTCGAGAACTCCCAGAGAGTGTACGCCTACGGCTCCAACAGGAAAAGGTACTAGGCCTGCCAGCGGCAGCGTGGTACCTAGGCAACGACTGGTGGCCCCCGAACGCTACCACAAAGTGTACTGGTGGCACAAGAACGCTGCTTTAAGGTGTACTGGTGGCACAAGAACGCTACTTTAAGGTGTACTGGTGGCACAAGAACGCTACTTTAAGGTGTACTGTTGGCACAAGAACGCTACTTCAAGGTGCGATGAAAGTTTTATGGCTTCATTGTAAAACTCTACCAACCCCTTTTCATTCGCTTCAACTTCAGGCAGACTCAAAGTACCTACTCTAACATCACCCTGTGAAGTACTGATCAGAGAACAATGAAAATCACGAAAGGCTATGAAATCTTATTGTTTTCCGTCAACAAATTCAGCTCATGTTATTGAAATATCGCTCCGAGGGTTTCTTCCAAAATAGCGGTGGAAAAAGCGCCGACATTGGTCGCTGCGTTACCAGGGCCATGAGTTTCCCAATCAGATTCGAAAACAATTTGTTCATTATCTCTCTGATAAATGTTGTGCAAATCTGCGATATTACTGAAACCGTTGAAAATGTGATAATAAAATAGAAGAGACAACTTGAGGACATATGATAAAATCAACACACAGTCTTCACACGATTTCCCTGTGCAATTCGTGACAATGGGACAGTTAGTCCTTTATTTCTGGCATTGGATTATTCAGAAACATAAATCACATTATTTAACAATATCATAATGACGTATAACGGTAGTAGTATCTTTATTATAAAAATGTTCAATCGCTAAGTCGTTTTCTTCTTTTCTTTTTTCGCTGTTGTTATGTTCGTGCACTCAGTGTCGTCATTCCTGTGGTACTCGTGTTCTGTGTCTCATGTGAGTTAAGCTTTTTGTTTTATGTATGCCTCGATGTAGAAACTATTCTCATGCTGACATTTACCACTTCTTGTCGACGTTTGCTCTGACGAACGTTCTTCTCATGTTGCTCTGAGAGAACCACTCTTTTGTTGTACTGCTCTGGATGCCATCTTGTCCCCGGCGCCATCTTGTTTCCGAAACCATCTTGGATATCTTTTGAGAGTAGAAGTCACGTGTGTGAGTGTGTCATTCCATCTAGTTTGAAATTCATCACCTGGTCACAGTAAAAAGCTGCGCTGATCTTACATCGCTTTTCCCACGTCGGTGGCTGGAGAAAGGCTCCCCAGCCCCTTTCGACAGCCGTCCGACAAAGAGGTGTTGTTATCACCAAGCCCTCTGGGAAAAGCACCCACTTATCACGGACAACTTGACAAGTGCAGGAACGGACGAAGTGTGAGTTTCACTGCGGATTTATCAGCTCCCTGTGATCCCAACTCGAAAATTGAACAACGAACAGCATCGTATTGAATAAACTCGACTTTGTATTGCATTAGCGGGTGCAGTTTCTCTACCCGTTAGCGGCGGTCGAGTCTCAGCGGCCTCATCTGTCACCCAAAGACGAGAACTTTTCTTATAAAATTCAATACTGAAGACTAGTCGTGTTATTCACCCCCTACACATCCCTGGCGAGATGCTCAACTTTTGGATGCGTTTAGAATGACAGTTCCAGAAGAAGTTCGGGATCGTTGTCCTGTTGATAGCACCCGATGAAGATAGAACATCGATTTCCCCTGAGAAGAAGTAATGATAGAACTTGAAATATTCGAAACAATAATTTACCACGAGTAATTTATATTCAACACAGTACTACATAAAATAGAAAATGATTGATGAACTAATAAGCAGATAATGAGCCGAGCCAACAAGTAGATATGATTTAAAATGTTTATTCGTATCGTGTTAAGGAAGACATGTCATTGATTTTCAGCCTATGTAACGCTAGTGGTTATTGAATACTTGAATCGTTTGAACTAGACTCAGGAAGGGCACTCAGCGTTGCCACAAATGTGTGTCGCTAGGCTGCTATGGCAACCTATGGCAACTATGGCAACCTATGGCTATTATGACAGCCTATGGCAACCTATGACAGCCTATGGCAACGTATGGCTATAATGTCAACCTATGGCAACCTATGGCAACGTATGGCTATAATGTCAACCTATGGCAACCTATGGCTATTATGACAACCTATGGCAGCGTATGGCTATTATGTCAACCTATGGCTATTATGACAACCTATGGCAACCTATGGCAATATATGTCAACCTATGGCTATTAAGACAACCTATGGCAACCTATGGACAGAAATATGGTGATTTTTTCACTTGAGGGTACAGCTGTGTGAAACTTATAAAAAATGCAAGTTTATCTACAACTAAATGAGTGACAATAAGCGGACGAACGGAGCTGGGCTGAGGAATAGCATGGTTTGAGGAGGCAATTGAAATAAAGATCTCGCACTTTATTTCACTACTTAATTAATCAAATGTTGATGATGCGGTAATTATTAATTCGTTGGATAAATGTGTGATCTTTATTTATTGCTTTTCGATCTCCTTTCGAGGACGACAACTGCCGGGTACTTCAGGCTAGAACTGTTGTCAATTAGCATGGCAGTCATTCAGGATATATATGGCATTTAAATTGGCCAGCTAAGTCCTCAGACATGAACCCAATAGAAAATTTGATGGACCACCTAGAACGACAATTTGGACGTCGAGAAGGTCGTCCACGTACTGTGGCCGCACTACGAGATCAGCTGATGCAAGAGTGGTGTACAATCGACCAGGTGTACATTAGGACACTTGTAGACTCAATGCCGCGCAGAATTGCCGCCATTATTCGTGCTCGTGGAGGTCCTGCATCATGTCAGGGGCTGGTGACTAATTATGCGTCCGGGAAGCTCCGCCCGTAAGAAAAAAAGCTACTGTGTAAAATAATGAATGCCTTTTGACGAATTTGAACAAAAAAAACGACGGAAAGACTTCTGTGCCCGGCAGAGATATCTCTTGACATGTTCAGACGTGTCGCGTGTGCGGACGCGTGTAGAGCTGCTCGCGACCGGTCCCATGACTCGAGGAAAGGTTCTTGTTCCGAGAGCATGGACTGGTGTTGGGTGGCATTGTACCCACTGTGATGTGCCCAGGGTGCTGTGCCCAGGGTGCTGTACCCACTGTGCTGTGCCCAGGATGCTGTGCACAGGGTGCTGTGCCCAGGGTGCTGTGCCCAGGGTGCTGTGCCCAGGGTGTTGTGCCCAGGGTGCTGTACCTAGGATGCTGTACCTAGAATACTGTGCCTAGGATGTTGTATCCAGGATGTTGTATCCAGGATACTGTACCTAGGGTGCTGTACCCAGAATACAGTACCTAGAATATAGTACCCAGAATACAGTACCTGGAATACAGTACTGTTATTGCAAGACTATTAGAGGAAGACTATTGTCAGGAGACAGTTACGAGAAAACTGTTGCCAGGACCCTGTTGCCATGAGACTGTTGACAGGAAGCTGTAGCCAGAAGCCTGGTGTACGATGAAACACAAAATAGCTTCAAAGATAATAAAGAGAACGTGGTGAAGAAGACTTGTGTTGGCCAAACCATTTATCTTCTCCCTTTTATTTTGGGTTTAATTATACTTGAGTCATCTTTTAGGATCGCACTTAATTTACACGCAGAACTGTACTCCAGTCACACGCAGAACTGTACTCAAGCCACACGCAGAACTGTACTCTAGCCACACGCAGAACTGTACTCTAGCCACATGGAGAACTGTCAAACTGTCTTTTGGTCAAAAACTTAGGTCTCTGAAAGTACATAACAAATCGATGTGAACTTTTGACATAACGTTGCATTCGAGTACGCTCTTGTTTTTATGAGCTTGCTTTTGAAAAAAAAATTCTGCGCGTTCCTTGGAGAACATCGTTTTTTGAAATACAAAGCTGCGTGATGGCTATCGTTGCTTCTTTTCTTGTTTTTTCATTTAACGAGACTGAGTCACAACAAAATATTGCAAGTAAAAAATAGGCATTAAATAAGTTTAAATAGGAAATAATAAGTTGGAGTAAAAAATAAGAAAGCTTCAATAAACAGCAAAAGCCATGGAGGATATCAGAAGTAAAATATGAGCACCAAAAAGTTTTTACACAGATGTTATGTCTACAGAGCATAAACTTAGCAAATGGTTTCATAAAATTCCAAGCTACAAAATTATATTAAGATAATAAGAGGCTGCTTCTATACAGGATGGATTTGAATAAAAATAAAACACAAATCTTTCTTTAGTTTTTACTATTTGTAAGACTAAGCTGACGTCAATATTCTTATATCTTTAGATAGAATAAAAGCTTGATTTTGTGTATTACTTTCACCTTTTGTTATAATTTAATTAATTTTGTGAAATAAGGTTGAATCATGGGCCTGAAATACAAGAGAAATTGGATCTATTATGAAGTATCGTCATTTCTATTATTTGAACCATCAAGGACGCAGAAATAAGTAAGATCTTACAGTCTATCCTAATAAAGTAGCGTTTTTTCTATTTTTTGAAAAAGAATGAACATTTTGATAGTAGACTTGAATATTTTTAGACGCATAGTTGGTTTATAATGTCAATGAAATGAGTAATTCATGAACGAGATTAAAGAAAAAACTGAAATAATCTTGGTGTGATATGTTTCTTCAAAATTATATCTTCATGAAAGTAATAATCATGTCTCATAAAAATCAATTATTTTCTTATCATTGGGTTAAAATAATCCTGGCTACATTATGAGTTGATTAGTCACAAAAATTTCCATACTTGCTTTCTGCAGTTTTCGTATTTGCGTGGTAGCATTAAATAGAGATAAATATTGATTTTTTGTCCATAAATATACGTTCTGAAGCCGTTAGGAAAACATTTAGAGCGGAAACTAGTTGGCGGTTTGGAGATGGCGTTTATGTGGCGCTGTTGAGAGTTGGTCAAAACTGGCCGAAATTGTCGCCTTTCCTGGGCAACGGCGGCTACCGTCCGGTCCGTCGCGCTCCCTTCTGTTTTTTTCCTCGGCTGAACTGATGAAGAATGCATTGGATGAAACAGGAGTACCTTTAAAATGAAATGATATCGGTAGCTGAAGTAATACATAACTTTCTTCCAGAAGACGATGTAAATAACTAACTAACTTATTTTTTGTTTAGTTACAAATTGTCGCACGTTTTTCTTTCGTACCGGATCGAAAAAGAATGGGCCTTTATAATTAAATTAGGGTCTTTTATAATTAAACTATGGTTTATTGGGACCTAGGCGAATGAATTATTCCTTCGACTTTGGATATTGGTTAGAAGGGGAAAAGAATCGTAGGAAGCTCGAACGGGACTTGTAAATAGTGAGACCAGACCCAACCTAGGGTGGTTTACTGCTACACAGTGTAGTTTCAAATGACTGGATCAAATATAATCTTCATTAACTCCTTGATATCGAATGGATTTTTAAAAACAAAGCGTCAATGAAATTCTAATACATACCAGTTTTATTTCATATTATTCTAGCGGATTTGATAAGCAAACAGATCTACACCAATTCAAGGCATCCATCGAGACAGGAATCAGGCAAATTAACCATAACTCCCTATTGTCGCGATGAACTACCTCCCGACATGAAAGATATCGTCGTCAGAAAGTTATTAAAATAAAACTTTAAAGTCTCAAATTTCGATAGCGGCTCGGGTTTTTAAAATCCTTTGATTACTTCAAAAGTTAGCTTTCATTTGGTTCCGTCATTACAAATCTTCCTGTGTACATACATGCGACGATTATAGCACGTGAGTTTTGAATTGAAACCATGTATTCTCAGCATCTCTCGTGAGGTGCGACAGCTTTTAAATTGTTCCACGCAGGGTCGTCCTCGGAGGAGCGTCAGCGACAACACCTTGAGTTGCCAGTCATTCAAAACAAGTCATGGTGCGCTGTTGTGTTGTTGAGGGAAGTGCTCGGTTTTAGCAACGTTTTCTCACCTCTGAGAGGTAAGAAGTAACCGTGACGTGTGTGTTTTGTTTTTGTGTTGACACACAACCGCGACTAGCAAGCAGGTGTAGTACTTTTTTCATTTGTAAAATTCTAGAGTAAAATGATAATATCTTTTGTAAGATAGTGAGAAAAAAAATACTCTGAATCTGGTTTTTCCCCATTTTTTTAAGAATGAGCGAGCAGCGGTTTATTATTTTTCCATGCTCTTTGAAATTGATTCCTATTTCATGAACGCTTACGCTCAAAATCAGCTCCTGAAATGGTTGGTCACCAGTCAGTTACTCAATTCACACCTTGTCTCACATCTAATTGGGAAATATTTTTGATATATCACGTGCTTGCCTGCTGTGTGGTCATTGTTTCATTATTTATGTGGGCTTAGAATTGGTTTGAATTAAAAATGGAGGAAAATTATCGTTTATGACACGGGCTAAAGTGATACGAATGTGGCTGGTCTCGTAATTAATTAACGATTTTCTAAATGAACTTAACTTCTTCAGTTTCGTTGTGGTGGATGGAGTGGAAGGAAGAAGCCTGGTCGTCTGTTGTCGTGGTCGTCGCTCTCTGACATCGTGTGAGCAGCGCCGCGTAGTCGTCGTACACCCGCCAGCTCCCCTCAGGTGATAAATAATAAAAATTAGCGTCAATTAATGTTCAAGCTGGGCAGCCTGATTGATGAAACGTTTGATTACACGCAGCATGATTAAACAAACAATCGTTTAACTAATCATGCTGCCAAACATAAACGACTAGTTTATACTATTCACCAACTAGAGCTAGTGTGGCCGACTGATTTCGGAATAAATGATGTTTCTATTTTCTTCCCTTTTCCACGATATTTCGTGTGAATTGTGATTTTTTCGTTATCATTTTGCGGCCTACCTTAAGTGTAAGAGAATCCAGGTTGCAATAGCCCATCTTTGTACCGTAATTTTTATTTTATGAAGTATGCACAACGATCATACTATGTTTATACGAGAATTTAAGCTGCGATAGGCTATCTTTGCACTGTAATTTTTATTCAAGATGTTCTTTTCACAATTCGAAGTTTTAACGTGATTTCCACCCGTAATTTTAAGGTTGTAGTCACTATAATCAAGGGTGCCACTTGACTTTCACATTTTACTGATTGGAAATCCGGTGTAAAATGTTCTGTAAGTGAATGAGATCGGAATAAAAGATTTTTCTTTTCTCTCTTTCATGTTGCCGTAGAGGTAATGGGTGGGTGGGGACTATGGGGTACTGTTCCAGAGCTGCTAAGTCCTTGGGAAATTCCCAAGCTACTGGGGGGATTGAGGAAAAAATTTGAGTAAAAAAACTATCAATTTCTTGGAAATTTAAGGTCTCTTCTCTCTATCTTATGTTTATAATTTTTGCAAAAGAGTAGTAAAATTGAATAGAAGAGTAAGCAAGATGATTGTAGGGAATAAGTGTTAAAAATGGAGCCTTGGAAGAGGAAAGCAAAATGATATTTAGTGAGTAATGAATGAATTGGCTAAATGGCCCAGACTTCAAAACATGGGGTGCAACAGCCTGATAAAAGCATCTAAACCGCAAGTTATTGCAAAATATGCAATTGTACCATGAAAAATGCAAATAAATATCTTCCTCTCCTTTCTTAACCTGCTGTTTCTATGCACAGGGTATCTAGTGTGGGAACACACCTGTGAATAGATCCCAGGTTTTCCGAAGTCCACATCAGATGGTCCCTTTTTTTCACTCTCCCGAGATCGCCTTTTGAGTGGCTAGAGACCTTTAAATTAACTAATAAAAATAATATATTTTTATTTATTAATACCTTGCTTGACCCACGCTAATGATATTTTTTGTCTCAAAGCCCAGAAAAGCACGGACTCCAGCCCATGGTTCTACCATAAACATGTGCGTTCGTGTGGGGGTAAAATTACCTATTCGAAATAATGTATCGCAAAATAAGGTTAGTTGTCACTATGGGACCCAACGCCGAAATTCTGGTAATACTTCAGAAATTTCTTTGCATTTTTGCATAGCGAAACGGTAATTATCAGACGTTGAGGTTCATTAATGTTTTTTTTATATTGCTTCATTACTGTTTCATTAATTGTGTAGAGCGCAGTGTAGCTTCCAGGCTGCAATCTATGAAAACCTTTACCTCAATCAGTATTGAGAATGATTGTTCAACAATCATTTTAATTAAAGTTGAACTAAAACCATCACCGAACGTTAGCATTTTTACTCGGATGTCTATTTGAAAAACCTGCATGTGCCCCCAACGTGTGTGAAGATAGTGTTCATGGAAATATTTCATTTTCAATACGAATCATAAGTCCAATCTGTGTAAATCCAAATGATGCCACTGAAACTTTTCTGATTTCAGAAAAAATTCCAAACCAAAAATGCTCAGACGAGAAGCATGGGCTGCCGTCTGCGATCTCAGTAAAAGTTTCCCAGAAAAAAGTTCCTGACAAACGCAATCCGTGGCGAGAAACGATGCATATGGCAACACTCACAGAGCGTCGAATTGAATTAATCCGTCTCAATCTTGATGCTAACTAAGCTTTTGTTTACCTCTCTGTGTCGAGGTGGTCATCTTCGAAAATCGTCGACCGCGGTAGGTGACTGCAATGCACTGTGGGTACCGCGTTCCCCGGCGGCCTACCGTTCATGTTCAACTAATTTGGAAGATTTACAGACTGTCATTATGGGGTGGCACATTGTGACCTCACAGCAGTGTTGATATCCCTGCCGTGTTGCGTAGTTAGCGGGCCC
>VOMN01133303.1:0-18980 GCA_014899125.1 Orchestia grillus | reverse complement strand
ATAGACTCAATGCAGCATAGAATTGCTGTCATTATTGGTGCTACTGGAGGTCCTATATCATATTAATACCAGGTGACTAATTTTTTGTCTGGACAGCTTATTTTCTCAAGTACTCTTATCATGGTTTTCCATTTTAAAAAGTTGAAACTCAATTTACAGGCGTGGGGACGTGTCTGAACTACAGCGCGTCTGTCGTCGGCCTGACATTGTACTTCAAGGAACATCGAAGTCTCATCATGGGCCTTGCGATGGCTGGGTCCGGACTTGGAGTCTCGACGATCGGTCCCGCCATTGCTACGTTCGTTCCGAGGGTTGGATGGCGGGAGTCTATGATTCTTTGCGCCGGCCTGTCCCTCGCATTTTGCGTTTTGGGAATTCCTATAGCGAGGAAAATTGAATTGAAGAAGGATGAAGACGGGCCCAAGAAATTTCACATGGTGGTGAGAGACAGGTGTCACAGGTTTTTTAAATCTGTGAGATCATCTTGCAAATTAAACAAAGACATCGACGTTGAAGTTGAGCAGGAATACATGGAAAATAATCTCAGCACGAAGAGCGAAAATTGCAGAAATCAATCCATTCTAAATGAAGAAAAAATGCAGTGGAGAGTGGTTCTTCTCACTAGCGTTCTGAACACAATGGCTCTAAGCGCAGTCTACGCTCTTGTGAAAGACTGGATTAGGAGTATTGGTTTGGAAGACACAATGCCGTTGGTGTTGATTATGTTTGGGGTAGGAGATATCCTCGGAAGAATATTAGCTGGCATTTTGTCGTGGCTGATGAAGAAGAACCGATTTGCTGATATGATCTTATTTGGTGGAGCTCAATTGGTTTTAACAGTAGCTTTAGTGTGGGCATCTACGACGAGAAGCAAAGTCGGTGTTCTAGGATCAGTTCTGGGCATGGGCATCACTGGAGGGTTCCAAATGGTTCTGACGGCCGTGTCCCCCATGAAACAAGACAATGTGGACGGTCTGGGGATCATTTTATTATTGGGGGGCATTGGGGCCCTGACTGGACCTCCTGTAGCAGGGTTTCTTGCGGACGAGCTGCGGACGTACAGCACAGCCCTACTTGTGGTAGCTGCGGCTCCGCTCTTAGGAACGCTTATGTGCGTTTTATGTTTCTGTCTCATGCAATATAGAAAATACAATAGTACAAAAGAAAGCGCATTAAATTGAGGAAGGAGTGAATTTTGAAATTATGGAATTGAAAATCGATTGCCTGGTTGAATAAATACGGGAAATGAACAAGTGAATGTGTAATATTTTGTGGCTGCTATTAATTGCTATTGTTGAAATACAAGAATCAAGAACAATCGCCAGAGAACTTGAACAATCAGAATAATACTTAATAAACATGCCTAAGCTTTTGAAACTGTGATACTTTCGCGATTAGAAAATATGCACTAGATTTACGGTTATGGATGAAAACTAGGATTGATTACTCACTGAAAAAATAATTTAAAATGAGCTGAAATATTATAGTTGTCAGACTAGCAAAAAACCTGTCTCCAATCAAGTGAATGAAATTTACCTATGAACGTTCGTTTCCTTTACGTGGGTACCAAAAATATCTTCAGGAACGTGCATAGGTGAAGCGTTTTTGTATTGTTAGAATCACTCCTCCTCGTTGGACTAGAGAGTAGGCAGAAAGTAACTCATTTAACGCCCCTAGGACACTTTTCAGTCTCAGAAAGAGGCAAAATTTTCGGTTGCCGTCGTAGATACGTGTCCTAAAAGTGCATGTTTTAGTAGGGTTCACAATGGGAAAATACAATTTCGATAGAATTCGTCAGCTTCTTACACCGCATGGTGCATTACTTGAAAAATTTTACCTAAAGTTACGCCACACTTTTTGTTAAGACACTTTTTATGGGGAAACTTATAACGCCCAATTAATTCAGCTCTTACTTCCCATTTTTTATTCATACATACTCGTATGAGGTGAGGAATATCAGTTAAAGCGCCGCTTTGGTCTGCACGGTGCATGAAGGTTTCTGTAACATTCGTAAGAAGAAATACAACACTTAAAATACTATGATTCGTCTTATAATTTTCTTGAAGCCTTTACTTTCATTCAAACAAACAATCCTTACAACGAAGTAGCCTTGCAGTTGTACGTAGTGACAACGTTCCAAAAGTTAGTGAACTAAGAAACCCCTCTTTCAGTAAATAATGCATTTACATACTCGTATACATACGTACAAATGGCTGAGCTCATGTACAAGGATTTATGTCGGAGTGTTCCATTTCATTTTTATTGGAATGAAAAATATTTTGCCCATCGCTCTGTCGGAAGATTGATGAGTCTTGGAAACCAGCATCAGATAATTACGTCGAAAGTTTGCAGTAGCATAAAATTTAAGCACAAATTTGAACTTCATCACTTGTTCAAAGTAATAAATTTATTCGGATTAGAATGAAATTACAATTTCTCATACTTTGCAAACGGTTAAAGAATATTGTAAAAATCAATTTCATGTACCTCACTTTGGAGAAAAAACAGCATAGAACATTTATTAATTCCAACACGTTTTACCGTTGGGTTTTCTATGNAGATTTGAACCAGGGTCCTCTCGGTTACGTGGCCAGCACGCTAGCAGCACGCCATAGGAGGTGAAGAAGCAGAGAAAATCTTCATTTTCAATCGAACAGTTTCCGTGATTGAACAGATACGAAGCTAAACTACGATTACTGTGCTTATACGTAGAACAATTTATTTTATTTTCAAAATTGCTACTTTTCTCTATGATGATCTGCACCTACAATGCTCAATCTAGAATTGAGAGCAAAGTAGGAACCTATGAATGCCTGCAAGGGAAGTGTACGCGTGACATGAAGACGAATATATTCTTTGCCAGAGCACCTTTAGTACGTAAACACCTCAAGTTCGTAAACGAACTTAATGCATTCACAAGGTACTTTAAATAAAAATAAAGGAAGGACAACATATTGAAAATTCGAACGCATCAGTAAGTTTATTATCGTGAGATGATGTACATGGAACAGCACCATCGAACTCCTGTACGATAGATAAATCTTCCAGCAAGACAACAACACCTATGGTTAGATTGTGTTCACAGTGGCACACCAATCTGTGTGAGAAGTGACATTTGGTCAAACACTTTCAAAATCTCCACATTTGTTTAAGAAGTATGAACATTCAAACAGTAAAAGTAGATTACATCAACACATGGTGCCTGAGATTTTTAAACTAGATGAAAAATTGAAAAGATTAGCAAACAGTATTCCGAAAGACAAGAATCTTCAAATAGGTTCGTGGAAAATCGGAGAACACCTATATGTCAATGAAACAACATAAAATAATTACCAATTTTCCATGATCAAGAATACGTTTGGTTCAAACAGCTATAAAGGTAAATATTAGTGAACACAACTATTTCAAGGATTATGTGCACAGCAAAACCATTTCTAAAGCTACGAAAGAGTTGCCAAATGCAGCATCGAAAAGTGAAGGTCCGGTAAAAGCTGATCAGCATCCCAAGAACTCCGTCGTGAAGATGAATGCAATTGCGCAATTACGTTATGATTTGTTTGTGAGTCAACATTCATAGTTTACTTGCGTATTAAGACAACCCTCATATTTGAATTATTAAAATAACTAAAACCAATAACCCGAGCAACGAGAGGGAGCCCACATGAAGAGAGCACGTCTAACGTTGAAACACGAAAGCGTCGCTGAAGTCAAACCTAACCTAACGATGGAGCAATTTTATTATGGAGCACTATCATCGAGATCGAGTGAAGTCAGTAAACCAAGATAGAAGTTAGAAAGCGGTAGCCTGGCGCAAGGAACTTGTTAGACGCGCAAGAATCACAAACGCCAACAAATATGAACACCGCGCACGTCAAATCTGTCACTCATCTTCAATAAAGCTTATTTTCGCTACAGGATAATAATCTCGCGATGGTATAATCAGGGTTGGCTATTGAGCTTGTAATACAGCATAAAACCAAGATCCTGAGTTTTACAAACATTTCTCAAAAGCCATTGGCAATCGTAATTGCTATAAACAACAAACAAACGCTGTGGTAATTCAAGGATTTCAACTCGCTTCGGAAAAGCCAACATTTAACGCGAGGGTCTATTTGTGCAAGGGTGGAGAGCAAAGTCGGAGTACACACATGGCCAACAATACATTAATTATTCAAGTTTCCATTGTTTGAACACATGTAAATAGATCCATCTTAAAGGTACTGAAAAGTTACCATGAAGAGAGCAATTATTTTCCAACAATAGACCTAACTACCCTACCAAAACAACCTAATGACTTCTGTCTCTATTCGGCTTCCAAACTGAGAGGCCCTTCAAAGCCAAGTCATACGAGAGTAACAATACGAACATTGGCTAGCTATGTTTGTATGTTTTCGAAGCACTTCTGACACGATTACTTCAGGTAAACAATTACTGGACAAAAGCGTCAGAACGCCACGGCCTGTTACATGATCCCTCGCATAAAAACATCCTACCAGTTATCGTTAAAATCTACGTGGTACAACCAGCTGTAAGACAGCAAAAAATTGTTTTACAGTGAAAATCTACGTGATAAAACCTGTTGTAGTGCAGCAAAATTATTTTCACATTGAAAATCTACGCGATTCAACCTGCAGTAGTGCAGCAAAATTATTTTCACACTAAAAATCTACGCGATAAACTCTGCTCTAGTGCAGTAAAATTGTTTTTCTACGTGCAATTCAAAACTACCCATAAATATTCGGTGCTTAACCTTATCAACAGTTAAATTCATAACTTAAGAACATGGTCATTAAACGATATTTATATCCTTAGCATACCTCTGTGAGTTTTCTACCTACTTGAAAACAGTAAAACCAAAATATTTATATTAATGAAAAATCAACACAACAAAATTTCTTTGAGAAAAATCTGCCGATAACAGAAAAGCACCAAATTAGCTATCCGCTCTACTTTCAGATGAAGATTAAAGATACAACATCAAGAAGGCAGGAAGGGAAGGCCTACGGGGTGAAGGATATTTGTATTGTGATCTACATACTTGTTGAGATGGTGCACGGGTGTCAGAAGCACGGCTACCAGGGTACCCAGGACTAACGTTTCTTTTTTTCGATAGTAATATATTGTTTTAGTTTTTTCAACAACGGATTCAAAGTTCCAACCTACATTAAAGAAGGATACAGAGACCAAGCTCTCCTTTAAGGGGTCGGAAAATTGATCAGCCTCAGCCATATAGAATGACTGCAACTTCTGAAACCGTGACGTCGGTCCCTCTTCGGATCATAACACAGAAGCTCTCAGAAAAGGAGACAAAGACCCGTGGTTCAAATCTATCCCAACAGCGCAGACAGAAGTGGTCAGCCCAGTCATCCCCAGCAGCTAAGAGTGCTAGTTTGTAGATCCTCCAAGACAGCTACTATTGAGGTGGTGCCGAGAGACAGAGAAAGCCGAGTCCACGGCTCCATAATGCTAACCTAACCATCCACAACGTCGTTCGGTTTGAGCAATCGAAAAACAACAATTAGTGAAACACCGAAAGCAGATGTTGGATCTGTGTACTTCTAGCAAAACAAGGATAAAAAGAGCGAAGTTAAGAGGAAAATACGAGGGAAACGTACAAAACCCAAGAAATTTACGGCTCGGATGATCAGTGAACGATCGCGTACTTCTGCTGCGCAGCACATGCTGACGCTGCAGGGGACATTGTGAAATCATTTTACAGGGTCGTTCAAAAATACAGTTCATTCGTCAACAACGAAGGAAACACTTCATCAGATTATTTTCTACATCATTCACACGATTACGTAGGAGACACGTAAGCGAATAAAATAACGAGTTTCACATCAATGTGGTACGAATACGGCACCTCGTGCAGCAAGACATCATCAAAACGTTTAAGTAACTATTCACTCAATTCAATCTCAAAACAGGAGAGTTAACTACATAGTCACTTACGAAAGTTAAAATAACTAAGAATTATTTTAACTCGTCTTGTGAAAGTAAAAAAATCACCACTATTTCCAAGACAAAAAAAATCGAGTATTAACATTCAAGTTGAAAAATATGAACACTGGATTGTAGTACTAATTTAAGGGCTACAATTTGAAGGAGTTCCATATTCGAACACTTTAATTGCTCTATTTCCTTTTTCTCAGTTTCGTTTACTGTTTTCGAGACTGTTTCCGTCGAAACTCTTTAATCGACTATGCACAGGTAGGTGAAAGCTTACGTAAAAATTATAAGCTTGCCAATGGTTTTCAAAAACTATGCAAAACACAATACCTACGACATTAATATCGAACGCAATCGAGACATTAAGAAAAAATCATCATTGCAAGATCGGTGTCTTTTGTCGCTGATTACAGCCCAATGATCACCTACGCTCCTCGAAACTAGAATTACCTGAGAGCTCCAATTCTGCAAAGCCTATGAAGAGTTGGGCTTCCAACTACGAGTTAATTGAGATAATAGATGCATTTTTATTCATGTTTAAAGTGTACGAAGAAACAATGGAGCAATACCAGAGCAATTTTTGAGAGCGACGGTGAGTAGCTCATTTAAACACACACATGATTCTAGAAGTCGCGAACAACAAACACGGTGGTGTTTGGCGTGTGTTCTGCTGACAAAACTTTCGTAGAAACTCCTGTTAATATAACGAAACGGGTAGAAAAGGGAATAAAAAACTTGATATTTAAAAGCAGAAGAACAAAATAAGAAAAAACGAAGAACACATTTCACAAACCGACACAAAATCTATTGTAAAACTGAATAAAGACATCAACGCTCTAAGGAGAGAGAGGCATTAATTAAAATATAAATGATCAGAAATCATTATGAAAGAACGCAGGAAGAGCACTGGAATAAATTAGAAGGAATGAGATAAGGAAGGAATGCTGCTAACTGCCATTAAATGACAAAATTAAGAGCTGGAATCGGAATACAAGTCAAAGAGAACCAAACCGCAGTGCGACATAGACAACGCTACTTAGCATGATCACGCGACTTAGCATGATCACTTCCTCCCATAACACAAACTTGTCGACGGCCCTGAGTCTAAAGGCAAATACCATATCCAACTTTACGCCTAATGAAATGGCATTTTGATCGTCATCATTGTTTTGAAACTTGAAAGGTGAGCAGGATGTGCATCTCCTGTATGCACTTTTATCCAAAAAAAAAACTTAAAGAGTTGACGGTGCGAGATGTTTCTGAGTGCCACTTCATACAACTCAGTCGTGTCACTTCATACATTCGACTGCGTGCAAATACACACATACAGTGTTTTTAGGCTGTATAATGCGAAGTTCTTTAGAGATGACAGATATGACTAGGCAAGACGAAGCATCGACTTTCACCCAACGTCGTAAAACGGTTGTACCCAACGACGTAAAACTTACGTGTTTCCCAGTGCATGACCGCACTCCCAAAACACTTTTGAGAAATTAGATTTTTAACCTTGAAGATCACGTAGCCCCTAACAAAGAAAAAGAAGCCACTAGAAAACATTCGAAACCCTGCAGAAAGTCAGGACACATCAGCTATCCAAGAATTAGAAAAAGCAGTCAGAAAACACACAAAGCAGCCTCCATGCTCTACACCAAACCAGAAACAAAGTCTCAGAGTCAGTGCCCTTGAATGTGCCGTTTGGGAGGTGAAACCTAAAAAAAAGCAGACGAGAGCAGATACTAACAGCTAGGTTTCCAGAGAATAAAAGAAAAATTTACCTATCAGCAGAACATGGTCACGCATCCCGCACCTTAGTACGTCGCCAGTGGGAGAAGAGGGCTAGTGAAGACTGCTAAGACTTGCGACTTGCGCCGTCAGTAACACGTGAACACAACAACTGAGACACAGTGACACAACACCAACGCCATTCGAAGTTAGAAAATACTGTAGGAAGAATAGCTACCTCCGAATATTCCTTCGTGCGATGGTGACTGGATAATTCATTTCCGAAATAGATGATCTGTGAGCGTTTCTCTCTTAGACAAAAAGAGTGAAAAGATTATACTTATCATAGAGATACAACAACAACAAGCGAACAAAATCAACAGAGAAAAGGCGTCCATCGACTTAAAAAATACAATCGAAATCAACATATAATACAAAATTTCAAAAAGAAAAATATGAGCCGGAAATTAACAGAGGGAGAAGCCTCAACACGCAACAAAAGCTCATTGAAGAAATGTAGAAAATGTATTTTCTACAGCAGGTCTGGAATCGCTCAGGCCCGTCTGCACGTAATGAGAAGGCGCGACTGCACGAAGTTAGTAGGTGCGACTGCACGAAATAGGTCATCCAACAAGAGACGGTTTGACTAGATCTTCAGAGCCGTAAACTGGGCACAGTTCACATGACATGAAGCATAATTACTGCTTACTTCTCGAACAACTTTCAAGTACAACACCTGCGATAAAGAAACAACTGTACACACCACAGAAAGATTGTTCGTTTGCCTCACAAATCTGCTGTGCCCGAAGCATTCGGATTGGTCTTTAGTCTTGCTCAGCTGCACTGAACCTCGAGCAGGACTCAAGATCAATTCGAATACTCCAAGCGTAAGAGATATTTGTGAGGCAGACAGACAAACTTGTTGTGGTGGATATTGGATGGGACTCAAATAGGAGCATAAGAAACCTTCAAATCACCGCGAACGTCAATTTCAGTTTCCCGATTTTTTTCGATTAAAAATATCCAGCAAACAAGAATTCTTTACACCAATTGAAAATTTTACAACTTTTGCTCAAGAAATTTAGCGCGGAACGAGTAAGGAGTAGATTGCACAGCAAATACGTTACGATTTTTAATCCAAAACACGATGGACACCTCAATTTTGCCTCCAAACTATAAGAAGTTCTATAACTCTTCCCATAAAAAGTGAATTAAAATTTCCAAAATGAGGTTTACGGAGAGAAGAAAAGCCCCAGCGTGTACAGTAAAGCCCAGTGTCTGTGATGCACAGCTGCCGCTGTAGTATTGTCTGAGGCTCTATAAAATATCCATCTAAGCCCGATGAGTTTTCTGAATGTCACTGATAAAATAGTGATACTTACTCCCTATTGACCTACAGCAGGCACGTGGGTGTAAAGATCACAAAGAAATTAGTGATGCTTGTGTCCTCCTGAGCTACAGTAGGCATCTGGGTGTAAATGCTACGCTTTATTTGAATTTTTAAAAGTCAGGTTAATGCGGAAATAGTAAACTAAGATAAAATTAAGATTACTACATAAGAAATAAATTTTCAACACTTGCTTAGCTAACATTACATTTCAACTTACAGTTGTACGTCTACGAGAGCGTATGTAACATATTAAAACACACAGACTTTGTGATTAGTTTAACACAGGAAAATAATGAAAACACTAAAAACTTAGCAAACTGTACACTAGATGCAAATTAAACACTAAAGAAAACTTAAAGATAAAAATAACATTGCTCTTCCGTTGATGAATGGACGCACTTATGTTCTCAGTAATTTTCGTAGCCACACATTTTCTCATTCATTTTATTTTCACTCAATAAAATAACGACGTAAAATTTACTGTCACAGATTTTTTGCTCAGACGTTCAGGAGCCCACTTAGGAGAAGCAAATAGGGGCTGTTTAATGCACATCAAAAGAATCTTCGCTCATGCTGAGCTTATGAAGCGTACGGCACATTTCTCCTTAGGAAACGTACGGCACATTTCTCCATAGGAAGCGTACGGTACATTTCTCCGAAGCGCACGGCACATTTCTCCTTAAGAAGCGTACGGCACATTTCTCCTTAGGAAGCGTACGGCACATTTCTCCTTAAGAAGCGCACGGCACATTTCTCCTCAGCTCTGGTTTTGAATGCGTTTGACTACCACAGCAGCTCAAAGAGTAGTTCAATAAAGGAAGAGGGCAAAATAAACAAATATTCGTACATAAATAAGATGATTCTCAAATTATCCAACGAGAGGCGAGCAGGAGCCTGCAAGATTGATTGCACTGGTCTGCAAAGTTTTTAAGGTCAGCCATCTGATAACTGATTCTAGGTCAGTTATCAGATGAATTGAATTTGAATCTATCAGACATAATCATAAATTAGTTATAAAACCTTTGGTCTTTGAAACAAAGTTTAGAAATCGCAGGCCAGTGTTATTAATGGTAATTAGTTAGTTTAAAGCGCTCTATCCACATGACATGTAACCCAAAAAAGAGAAAAGAAAAGACGGGACCATTTAGTGCGGACTGTATCAAACGTGGAATCTATGCACAGGTGTGTTCCTACACCGGGTTCCCGACGCATAAAAAGAGTAAATTGAAAAGGAAGAGAAAGAAAAGACAAAGAAGAGATAGAGAAGAAGGTGTGAAAATCGAAAGAGCTGGGTCTGTAACGGAATTCTGAGAACAGTAAATGAGTCAGTCATCATCGGTACCAGAACATCGAGCGATAAAATATACGCGGTAATTCGGAGACACACTGGCTGGCTATACTCGACAGAGAAAGTGGCAAAAAACGGCAACACTTAGGTTAAGCAGGTAAGAAATCTTAAATTCATGTATCCCCATGAAAAAAAAGTCTATGTAGATTGGAACTGCTCGGCAGAGGGTACACATTTTTGATTCACAATATCTTTGAAACAAATATGCTCGTTAGAAGAAAAAGAAACTTATAATAACGAGAAACTACTGTGCGACAAACGAGTGACAAGAAACTCGACAGATCTTAATTTAAAAAAATTGCAAAAAAATTACGTCGTTTTTCAATCAAACCAAAACAGTTCAGAACACTAGGAAACATTTAAGAAAAATCACAACAAGTAATCTCGGATCCAACCAATTCTCATCATTCCACTTAGGAAAACCGAGCCTCCACACAGGCGACTAACAAATTATATTAACACTTTACGCCCATAACTTTATTCCTCGCAGTTAACTAACTTTTTTCTTAGTCTGGTGTTAGCGCATACGAATGAAAAAAAAACCCGTAGACGAAAATAATAGCCGCTGTCTAGATTGCAACGTTTCAATTACTAGGACCCCGTCGCACCGAAGGAAAAGAGATCGTTTAGCATGGGCTGATAGAGCGAATACCCAAGATCTGTTCTTACACAAGATCCCATGCGCATAGAAACAGCAATTTAAGAATGAAGACGAAGAAAAGATAGAAAAGGTGCGGAAATTGCAAGAAGTAATGTAGGTACGACAGACAGGAGTCCCGAAGGCCTATCTATAGCCAAGGTAACCTAACAGCGTACCTCTGGAGATACCAGTCTCCATAGCATACGACAGACAAACTCACCTAACCTAACCCTATTGCCTATCCTATGCCCCCTGAGGGACCACAAACACTTAACTCAAACAGATGCTTTACGCGTCACATTCGTAACTAGATGTTGGAAAGTAAACTCAAGCTTGTTAGAGTGACGCAAAGTGAATTCAACAGTCACACCCGGTCGTAAAGGGTCAAGAATACTTGACAAAGTAGAGGAATCACAGTAGCCTCTACCACTCGTAATTTAAAAAAAAAACCTTGGAGTAAAAATAAGAGAGCTTATTACTTCGCAGATAGACACGAGCACATCTGGAACGTTCCAGCCTTCAGTGTCCACAGCTGCAGCACAGAGAGTTCACGTCTGAGGTGCGCACGAGTTGTACAATAAAACGGTAACCATAAACTCGAGGAGACAGCGACAAGCACAGGACTTAGGAGTACAATAAATATAATATAAACACAACAATAACAACCACAAAAAGACCATGAGTATGTTTGTATAACAAATGTTTCTACAGTCGAGCGTCGGTAGGTGTATCAAAAGAGGTGTGGCGTATTAGTATTTACAAAACGTTAAAATTACAAGAAACAGCATTGGCACCTCAAAATTATCATTACTGTAATTTGATCACCATTGTTTCTGATGAAAAGTCGCTGCTATTTAATGGTATCGAGTTGAACCCGTTACTACACAACGACACCAACGCAACACAAAATATTGAAACCGTTTCCACGCGACCTTCTTGAAGCTCAGGAGACGCGTAGCGAGACGAGAGACACACCTTCGCGCTGACTTCTGATCGAAAATGTATGCTTTCACAACGCCTGGTCGCGCGTCCGACATGTGAAACGGTTTGCATCATAGTGGAAGGGGGAGTTTCTAGATGTTCAATGGTAACAAATAACAGGGCTTAATTTGGCCCCCGCCCCCTCATGCACAGTAAGCCAAGTGTATTACGAATTCGAAGCATCAGGTTAATCAGTACGTAACTGTGACTGAGTATGATAACCCAGTTAACAGGTCTGTACGTAACCAGGTAATAAAACTTGTCTGAGAAATATCGGAACTCAAATTCGGTCTGTTATTTGATATGAGTACATGGGATATTTTACAGCAATAATTGACAAATCGAAAGCGTCTCTACGCTGAAAAATATTTCTTCACCAACAAACTCGCACACGATTCGCTTGATCTAATTGCCATGGAGACATTCCCTAACTAGTCCACATGGCAGCAGGGATGCAGATGAGTTAGGGTGCCCAGGTTGAACAAACATCAATATGTGGGACACAGAAGAGCGTTAGGTAATGATATCTCAGTGCACTGGGTTACATTTATCACGCGTCAGACCCTGGATGACCGTAATTTTGCCAGGACGGTAAACGAGTTTTGCAGCGAGCTATGTCACGGACGGATAGAAACCGTAGCATAGACACTACATGGTGCTCGTGTTGCCAGGGCTTAGAAATGGCGAAATAATTAAGAAATAATCTCTCACCTAGAGTACTTGTCATAGATAAGTAGTCATAGTAGAGCCAAAAAGGCAAGCCCTACCAGCAGAAGACAATTTATTCTCGTACATATTTTAAAGCGGCACCAGCACGGGATTTCTTCGAAACATTGAGCAGTGGAAAGAAGCAAAAAGATTGTAGTCCTCTGGTCCCTTCTTTAAACAGGAAGTAATCTACAGGGTGGGCCATAAGGACGGTACCCTTACCCACGACGGTAGCACTGATACACAGAAAAATCTCGGCGCCCATTGTGGTACCAGTGACACAATAATTTTGAAAGGGGGTCTTACTTACGGCCCACCCTGTACATGACAAAGTGTGGCAGTGGCAGTAGATCAAACAGGGTTGAGGGACGCCAGTTGTCTCAACCTCCCCTAGAAAATTCCACGATAAAATCTGGAGCCTAAAGATTACACAACACGACTAGAGATTCGAGCGCCATGAAGACATTGCCGTGGCCAGAGATTGCTGCAGTCTATCACTCTGGCTCCATCCACACCACTGCAATGACTTCCAAAGATTTACTTTTCAGAGTCAAAGAAAATAGAAATTATTTTGAATTCGTACACTACATATAATAGACAGAGGTAAGAGAATGAACGAGGAGGTGATGATGGCATATTTGAGAAGCACCGTCAGATTGAAGTGACAAAATCACAGCGATCGTAGAGGAGTACAGAAAACGGCCGGGTGAAATAACCATGTAGCAGGATAAGATAAAAAAACACGAATGAGCAGCGTCTGCTGTAACTATAACGGACTCATAGAAAACGAAGAAGTATTCAAGGTGAATCAAAATTTGGATGGATCAAAGGAAAGAAGTGCGATCGAAGTACATTCGTAAATATTTGAAGAGTGAATGCGAGAGACTAAAACGTGAGTGGGCAAGATTAATTTGCTGAGTAAGCGTGGTGTCATGGCCCTCGTACGACCTTTCATAAAGAAATAGTTAGCGTACGGCAGCGACCTCATTCTAGGACGAAGAAAATGAGAACAGATCAGCCAAGCCCTGCCATGTAAGTCTGTCACGCCTGAACTCTATGAGGCCCAACTTATTTCCTAAATGAACAAAATATTCCGAATGCAATCATATCCATTTTACGCACATGTGTGCATATTCCTCTCAATTTTGAGCGAAACAATAATAATTTAAAACAAGACTGCATTATGTTTAATGTCCACAATTATTGTCAGTGAACCCGATTGGATTAACCTTTTACAGTCTATATGGCTTTAAAAATCCACTCAAATAAATGCTGCTAGCTTTTCGTAAAAAACTATACGTAGCCTTATTGCATACAAACATACGGCTGCACATAGTTTTTCACACAATGCTAAATGTAGTCTTATGACCAAAAAAAATTTTGCCCTGATGGGATGAAGCAGGTCGCAGGTGCGCAAAGATGGCAACATTCACGTCTGTGGGCAGGAGCTATGATGATTTGGGTTAATGAAACTGGTCATTATCGCCCGTCTTTGGTCTCCCGATGCGACCCGAAAGCCCAATGGAAATTCATTACTGCCATCATTGCATTATTTGCGAAATGCATATCGGATTTCCAAGCGTTCTGTTTCCTAAACGAAAGTCAAAATCCTGTAAGTGGGTCAAATAATCGCCAAGAAGAGAGAGCTCATAATTTAACCCTTCAATGCCCAAATTACCTTTTCAGCAATTTTAAAATGCAGCCTTATCGCTGATACCCTTATTTAAAATGCAGCCTTATGTTTGAGATAACGCTCAACGAGAACGTGATAGCTACACTGAAAATACTATAAGCACAATTAAAAAACCTGTATTTTTGTCTTATATTAAAATTTAAAATGAGAACCACTAACTGATACGAACAGATAGCAAATATTCACCGTCACCAACCGTTCAATGCTGCTACGTAAGATCCAAATACGCAGTCCAGACTGAGAACCAAGCCTGAATTGTGTGAGGGCGGTCACTCTTTACAGTGATTGCAGCTCGACAATCCAAGCTCACGCTAAATAAAACACGAACATAGCATCAATGCGCTCTCGTGTCTACCCTTGCTCGGGTAGATGTCAAATAAATGACATAACGTCTAATTTATGTTCACGTGATAAATTCTTAGTATCAGGCTATAAATTAGGCTACTCTTGCCCTCACTACGAATAAAAATCTCAAGCACCGCTCACCACTGGGTCAAAACCTTAAAGCATTCTTTTATCAGTACACGGTGGCACATCAACAGCCTCTCTTCCCACCATGAACAAAGTGAAATGGAGCGATTAAGGCGCTAGTGAAGCATCGTTAGGAGGTTTGGTCTTGGTCTTAGTCTCACCACCGTCCGTGTCTTTGGAGCTGCTGATGAACAGCAGAGGGAACATCCCCAGTATGCAGCCCAGCACAACTCCGAACGCTCGACCCTGCACGATAAGAGTAAGCCATAAATTTTGAGGGCTGATATTCTTGAGATTGAGGAACATCTTTGCAGTTTGCAGGATGTGATTTGGTTCGGTTGGCAACATTCCTTCATCAGCTAGCACCGTACAATAGATCCAACAGTTCTTCATTGTACCTGGTCAGCAATGTCTTTGTGCCAGTCATGACTGAATGGTCACAGATACACATGCACGAAGGGATGTGGACATAATGAGCAAACGCATACCGAGACGAGCGAGTTGGGGAGTTTGCATCCAAGCTCGATGAGGAATTTTTAAAAAATGTTCTTCTACAGAACACTTCTTTGCCTTATACCTATATTTCTTAATTGCTTGAAGCCAATCTATATCTCATTCTCTTGTCTCTCCACTTCATTTCAGAAACGTTGATCATTTTACACTTACAGCATTGAATATTTATTTTGCACATTTCAGCCATGCTGAACTCTTTGCTTCACAATAAAATAGCTTTTAACATACACGACTCACTCTTCTACACACCTAATCAGAGCTTCAATGGACTGCCATTCTAAATTGCTCATAGTACTTACAAACCCTTTTGACTTAAAGCTATTCATGATATCATAGTACATTAAAAACTTTAGCAAATTGTACAGCTGAAGGAGCATTTCAGTTCATCTAAATGTTGATGCTCCAGATTGAGCTGAAGAAGACAGACATATCTGAGTGCTCCTCTGAAAGGCTGCCTTTAAAAATAGGAGAAAGAATATGTTTATATCAAACACTGAAATAATCAGAATTAGAGGAAACTGCAGTATGGGTACTCATACAATGGAAACACAGGTACATGAAGATAAATTTTCATGCTAAATAAATTAAACCAATATTGAGCATTTCATGAATATTAAGGGAAAAATTGTGTTGCGCAAACCAAATATTCACTACACTGACAGAAGCCCAGGTCAATAAGTGATATACAAAGTAGTACATAGGTACACCTGCAGTACATATATTTGAATGTAAACTAATATTTTTCATCTTCATGCCCAACATACTCTGCACTGACAAATTTATTGCTAAGTGAATCATGGATAAATCTGAATAGCACATTTGACTGAAAAATGTTTCATTACTGCTGAATATCAGGTTTCATAATTACTGCAAGATTTAAAAGTTATCCAGCTTTTGTTAACCTGCATTATGTTTAATTCAGCAGTGATTTTTTCAATATGATCACAAAAAATGTGAAGTAATCAGTAGAGAACTGTGAAAAATGCTTACTCTGAACAAACTATAAAACTGTTAGTACGAGAATATGCTAGAACATCAAAAAATAAAATAAAATCCACATAATTTTGAAAATTCGTTGCTCATATGAAAAGAGAGGATTAAACAATTTTCAGTTACTGCTGCATAAACTTTACACAGAAACGTGACACTTTAAGCCAACCTCTTGCGGCTACCTCAACCATAAGCAACACTGTCAAGAATTATGGACATTAGAAATGATACAGCATAGACTTAATTCCTATTGTTTCATTCAAAACTAAAAGCACGGGCATGAAATGAGTATGCCTGCTTCCACAATATTCCACAATAAATATAAGTTGGTCCTTTTAGAATCAAATTTAGTGGTATACATAGATTAAATTTAGTGAAACTCATATATTAAATTACAGTGGTACGCACACATTAGGATTAAATATTGTGGTACGCACATTAGGCATCCAATTATCTCAATCGAAGGATCTATACACAACACTGAATGTTTGTCTAAAAATATTTATTATCCTATCCTACTTTTACCATTATTGAATTCACATATTAAATTTCCTTAGCAGCTCCTCGTTCAAGCAGAGGGTACCACATAACATGCACGAAGCAACATCCAGAAACACAATTTTTGAAAATTCACCGCATTTGCAGAGTAGCGTGCGTGGGAAGTCTCCATTTGGGCCGGCGACAAGAGCGGTGCCGTCACGCCCACCCTCTCCGCAGCTGACTCCACGTACCAGGCTGAGCCAATCCCTGCAAGGTCACTGATGGTGTTCCCCAGCGCTGCTGCTGCCATGGTGCTGATGCCCAGCGCCATGCCGATGGTCATGTCTATGTAGTCGCCCTGTCATCATCATAAAAGCTATTGGTCACATTGTACTCGGTTATGCAAAATCATCTGCTGTATGCTTTCCAAGAAACTCAATCACATATAAATTTAAATTATTTTGGCAGGGTGAAAAATGCTTGAATCCCATTGCTCTGCACAATTCCATTACCACAGCTCTTGATTATGCCATGGTAACAAATGAATAGGCAGATATATTAAGTGAATGTTTGCTGAACGATTCAATTATAGGTTAATGTAATTTAATTGGGTATTGTGAACAATATTTGTAAGGTAAAGTAAAGTGATGAGGTATAGGTATTACATTCTGTAGGCTAAATTTCGAACAGACAACAATCAGAAAAATCACATGATAGACAGAACACAATGGAAATTGTACGAATGGAAGGCTGTTCATCTATCAGAGCGCAGATACACTCAAGGAAGTTAAAATTAGCTAGAATCCCATATTGTGAACAAATTTTTTCTAGCTATACTCCAGATAATTACAGGCAGATCAATTGTGATTCAAAGAGAATTCATTAAGTATAAGAATGGCTAAATCAGTGTAAACATTGAATCTATTTTCTAAGAAAGAATTACTCAAATACAATGACTAATACCAACAGTTCTTAAACCATAAACTTCAACCATTCAAAAACCATAAGGGAAAGGCCCCATTTTTCAGTTTCAAAAGGCTAACAAGTTCAATGATTTTGAACTTCACAAGGCAGAAATTTCATGAAATAAAAATGAGAAAAATTATGTATACAATTGAAATTAAGTTTTACCTCATTAAGCTCATTACTATTCCATCATAACTGAACAGTTGCACACATTGTATTCTGAATGCTTGCAACAATCTTTCAGTATTTCATGTATTAACAACATTTTAGATCATTGCTTTCTTTTTGCTCCATAGACAATGGCAATCATTACCATTGAATAATTCAAAACAGCATTAATTATTCTAATGAAGTCTGAGTTTTTTTCAATATTTTAGTGACAGTATGAATAACATTGTGCCTGGACTGGAAGAGAACAAGGTTATGCCTCACACTGTTTAACCAGTGTAATTGAAGTCAAATTCTTTGTTCACTTCAAGTTTTTTCCATAAATGAGCCAAAAAACCCCCAGAATTACTAATACCAGTCAATTGTAGGCTTGGAAATTTCTATTGAGCAATCAACTACCCTTTCTCCTTTCATAAGGTACGAAAATGTTAGCCTATTGGCCTGTTAGCCTGAGTAAAACTATCTACCAAATTGTTATTATGCACATACACTTTAAAACATTCCTTTCCTCTAATGTTAATTATTTTTAAAATATTTATCATACATTGGTATTTGTAAAACAACCAATGGACAAATAATCATTTTTTAAGCATAACTTCAATCATCTCAACTTAAACCAGACCAAAAAGAGATACTAGGAAGCACCATACCAAAGGATATGTTGGATTTCCTGTGGAAATGTTGTTGCCTAAACTGTCATCTTTCCCATTGTAACAGTTGTTCAGTTGAGAGAGTACACCTTTTTTTATTTTGTTGCTAACACCATAGAGCTGTTTAGATAATAACTATAGGATCACAATCTTGGAAGACACAAAGACAACATATTGGGAATGAACAGGTAGTTCATATCTTCAATCAATGACAAAATATCAGTTTTAAACTTAGAGCTATAATTAATTACCCCCTTGAATTTGTCTTTAGGACCCCTCAGGGGGCATAGGATAGGCCATAGGCAATAGAG
>VOMN01133299.1:0-10488 GCA_014899125.1 Orchestia grillus | reverse complement strand
CTGAAGCGCCAGTTATGATCGGTTTACTACTACTACTACTGTGTCGAAATTGACCCAGTGAAAGATTACATGGTCATCAATTGGGTTGCAGCTTTACCGATGATATTCGTCTCACTTTAACTCTCATTCTGCAGGCGTCGTTAAGACACTTCAGGCTATTGATAACTTACAGTTGATACTGACTTTTGTTTTCGTTTTAAAGGTAGTCGAATCAACATCTAATGATAGATTGCATTGTTGTGGTAGTATAGTTTACAAAGAGTTGGACACAATTACACTAGGCTGAGAAATCCAAACAGTGTCACACACGAATAGCAAGTACGCTTTTCAACGGATCCTGATCATTAGTTTGCCTGTTCTTGAGACATTGCTCACCTCGTGGAAAAGATTGAAGAATAACCTAAGTTATCACACTTACATTGTGACAATTTTCTTTTACATTAAGGAAGACGACTTACTGATGTGCAAGGGTAATGCAATCTTATTCATGTTCGTGGACATCCAGGGCTTGGCCTCTAACGATATTCAGCCTCCCAATGCTCATATCTTCCTAGTCTGTCACGTTTTACATTGCTGTGCATTTATATACGAGGTAGTTTGAGGCTCCCTATTCATATCATGTAGATATGGAGCTTTAAACTAACCAGTATTCTTTAAGTTGATGTGCAGGTGTCATTCTGGGTTTTTAGTTGAATCATAATAAGAAAATATTCTTTTTTTAGTGTTGTATGCCCAAAAGCCTTCTTGGTTTTTTAGCCCCATGATTTTTGAAAGGGTAATTTTTAGTTTGTTGAAATTGTTTTGGTTACTTTTTTCTATCAAAAATGAATCAAATTTTTGAAAGTATTTTTGTCATAAAAGTCGAAATGTCTTCGTGTGGAGCGCCGTTATGTTGCATATTCAAGAAAGCACCTATAATCACGTCCACTATTTTTCCACCTGTAGCACAATAGAAAAGCCGCGCATAAGATGTTCGTAGTTTCTAGTCTTAACTTTTTCACCGCCATCTATAATGAACTATCCGGCTGTGATGTACGCGCTTGTGCGGCCAAGCTTTCAAATAATTCTAGATACCCCTACAAAATGATTTTATGTACTGGGGATGTATTACCAGTGCCAGCCAACCTTCTATTTGTAATTGTCCCGCAGGCACAGAAGCGGAACGCCGTGTGCGTCGCAAGGGCTCAGGGCGGTTGAGCGCTCGTCGTGCCAGCGTGCAGCCGAGTGTGCTGCTACTGGCAGCTCAGGAGGACGAGTCGCATCTCGCAGATGACGAGGAGGATTTTGTGCAGTCCCCTGTGCCCACGCCGCCCCACTCCGTGCGCTCCATGGTCAGGGACTACGAAAAGAAGCTGAGCAAGCGAGCTGGTGGCCGTGACAAGCGGCACAGCGTCGGTAGTGGCAGGGTGTCCAGTGGAGAAGAAGACGTCGAACAGCACCGCAGTTTGGACAAAGCTTCATCAACATTGCGGGATGCGAAGTTGGCTTTCAACGCTGCTGCCGAGGTGAAGAGAGATGCAGAGACTTGTGTTAATAGTTTTCGTGACCGGAAGAAATTGGAAAAAGGTGTACATGAGTCATCTAGTAAAGATTTTCCGGACACTCCTTCAACTTCTCTTAAAGATTCTGAGTGGAGAGAGTCTGTTTCGAGCAGCGGGACTCGAAAACATCAGAGTCACTCTGTGAAAGATGTCATTCAAAGTAATGAAAATCCAGATTCCCTTAAGAGAGATTGTGAGCCGGAGAAGAGCAAAATAAGTCATAAAACGGATAATACTTTTTATCATTGTGAAAATATCAAAGAAAGCTCAGTACAGATGAATCATAAAAGGTTATCATCAAAGAAGCCAATTTCCGATCTCTCGCCGGAAGAAGGTCTATCTCCATCTGCTGCATCACTCTCCGCCAATAAAAAGAAATGTCTGAATTCGAAGATAACTGAGAACAGATGCAGTGATGAAAACGAAGAGGACGAGGACTGTGCCTTCAAAGATCCTCCTTTGGTTTTCAATAATAGACACAAACGGCCATCGAAAAAACGCAGCAAACCTTTCAAGAGTTTACGAATTAACAAATTAGAAGAACTCCGCAAGTTGAGAGTACAAGATTCTTTACCATATGCTTTACCACCCGATCATCCCATCGATGATCAAGGCTCAAATCACTTAAAAAATGATAAAAATCCTGGGCTGAGTGAGACTGGCAGCTTACGAAGCATGCGTAAGAGTGGTTACTCTCACGCGCGACTCAACGGAGGTTTAGATTCTATGTTCGACCAGGAAATTGAAGATGGTGTCGAGAAAGAAAAACCCACCCTACGGCATAATTCCCGTTCTTGCAACAATGTTGATTACGACTTGAAGAGCGATCTCGAGGATGATCGGCCTTGGCTCGATGAAGTTAATGAGGTTCTCGATGATCAATCGTCCGACGATTTACCTGATATATCCGTCAATGTGCGCGAGGTGAAGACGAAGGCCGTTGGAAGCAGTAAGGCAAGTCTAACTCTTAAGAGAGGCAGGGAACATCCGGACACGAGTCCGCCTCGCTCCAAGAGAAAAAAGAAGAACGAGAAAGGTGCCGCCCCTGGCGAATCTCCTTCCAAAGACCTACTCTCTAGTTCTAGTGACCTTACGTTTTCAGTGAAGACTCGGCATAACAGTCAACCCAAGTTCACTGATGCTGCTTATGTGAATGAAAAGCTCGCTAACGTCAAAGTAGAGGCCTCGGTTGAGAAGAGCTCAACAACTAAAGCAAGCATTGCCGAGCGCCCCGGAGGCAGTAAAGAGTTGATGTCCAAATGCGAAGCGAAGGAGCTCGTTTCTTCGCGTGCGCCGTCAGAGCGTAGGTGTAAGAGGGAACGTCAACGGTCCGGAACGTCTGACAGCTCCGCAGAGAGAAGTCAAAGACTCGCCATGGCTCGGTCCAAGAAGCTGCGCTCCAGAAACGTGTCCGAAGATACCGACGACAAGCCTCTTCCTGCTCCTGGGCCGAGGAAGGCCAACTCGGTAGATGCTTCCACCAACCGCGAAAGCAGGTAAATGTTCTTCTTTGAATTGATGCTCAAACTTACCACGTTCTTTTTGTTGTGAATGTATCAAGCCAAATGTTACAAAAACAGAGTTAGTTCGTTTCTTTGTTGCGAATTAATGATGGCTAGTATGGTAAATTTTACCGAGGTTCTTAAGAGCGCAAGGCACCTGTCACAGAAAGCTGCCGCGTGTTTCATTCACGAGCACATAGTATAATGCACGGAAGTAAGTACGTCTAGAGGGAAAGGCGATGTTGTAATAGCTAGTTCAAATTGAAAATATTTATAGTCCTTGACCATCCGTGCCTCAAAAATGGCGTTTAAATGGCCGTGGCAAATGGCATTTTGCTGGAATGATATTATTTTACTTGTGTTTTACGCTCCTATTCTCTGTTAATAGTGGAGTGATAATGTCACTTTTTTGTGTCGTTTTATGCTTTGTTTCGATAGATATTCAGTGTGTATGTAGATACTCAAATTTACTAATTAGGTAATGTACATTGAATGATGTTTTATACGTTTTGAAGGGGATACAAATGAGTAATTATTTATTGTCTTTAGCGAGCTCACATAGCTTCTTATTTAGCTACTTCGCACCGCAAATGTGTGGCGGAATGAGGCGACTCGAGGGTTCCATATCGTCTTGGCCGCATATCTCGGGGCTCAGATTCATCTTCTGCATTGTGTTTATTTCTTGGTTTGAAAATTCCAACTTTAGAATTAGATTGCTGTTCATTATTTGAATTAAGACGCGACTGCTTTGACGTGATAACTCTATTTTTTCTATCTTCAATGAGTTACCGGGAGATTTTGTTGAAATAGGTGGTCCAGCTTTTGGCATCAGTTGAGACTTTCGATCCAACTCTTGTCAATTATTAATATTGTATTTATACGTTCATTTCCTTACAGCCCTGGCGCCACTTCTCCTGTCTCAGTCACGAAGAAACTCCGACTCATTAAGGGCATAACACGCTCTTCTCTGGCCCTGGGCAGTCTTCCGGCCTCTAACTCGACATCAGCTTCTGCTGCCACCAGTATTTCTGATTGTTCTTTCGCTGTTGCCACAATTACATCTGCTGGGGCTTCCACAAGCAAAGAAAGCGAAGCCAAGTTGGCCGTTAGTGTGGATGCTGACGCAAGTTTAAGTTCTGGCCCTCTACCGGCCGTTGCTGTGGTGAGCGAGTGCAGCGGCGCTGTACCCGCTGAGCCTGCTTCATCGGGCGATGTGGGCAAGGAGAACAGAGACCCTGAGACGACTGCCATCAGTGAAGGCCTGAAGCCGTCATCAGTGCCGCACTCGTCTCATGGCGAGCCTCATGTTGAAACGGTGCGGTGTAAGCGAGAAGCTGATGCCAACATCAGCGATGTGGAGAAAGCTGATGAGTGTGTGAGTGTAGACGCGGACACCAATGAAGAGAGAGTCGAATTAGAGCTGAGTGAAGCCGACAAAGCCGTCGCCAGCATCATGAGAGGAGAGAATTCCACTGTTGTCGAGACGAGCGATGGGAGTAAACTTGATGTTGGCGAAACCCTCGAGGATGACGCTGCGTACAGGGCTGAAGTGAACAAGGCGGTCGAAAGTATCTGGGGCAATGAGGAGGTACCTCAGGAACCCGAACGTCCTGTCAAACAGTCCTACAAAGACTACAGTGAAACCTTAGACCAAGATATCGATTCGAATGACGCTTCAGACGCTCAAAATACCTTTCAGTTTGAACCTCCCTCTCCGTCAGAGTCTTTGGCTTTGCCTGACAAGCCACCTGATTTGAAGCCTTTTGAACTCGTGAGCAATTCTGAAGACTTGCAGGAAACTAACCAATCGTCATTCATGACAAATGTCAAGTCTTCACAGGACACGAACGATGTTGTTCCTGAATCGAATGTACCTTCTAACGTTAGCAAACCCTTACCCGTTGAGGGTACCGAGAATTTAAGAAGTTCAGAAGAACCTCAAGTTGCACAAGTACCCAGCGACGACCTCGTATCCAACGCTCCTACTGTGGTGTGTGACGGTTTTCTCCAGACGCCAGTCTCACAGCCGCTCGTGTCGAGCATTGTGGTTCAACAACCGCAGACCACACCCACATTTTGTGCTGTCACGGAGTGCCCAACTTCAATAGCTGTTTCTGCGTTACCTCAACCTCTGGGGGCCCCCCTCACCCAACAGCCTCTCTCCCTTACACTTCCTCAGCCAGCGACGTCTTGGTCGCAGATGCCTTCTTTGGGAGGTGCGCTGTCTCAGAATGCTCCTCTGGGTTCTGTGTCTCAACCATTGTCGATCTTGAGTCAGCCCTTGCTTCAGCCAAGCTATTCACAGAGCCACACTATTCCTCATCAACAAACGTCTCCCAGTCTTGTACTGAATCAATCTCCTCCCAAATCAATTCTACAGTCTCCAGTGACCGTGCTTTCCGACCTACCGTCGTCCCTAAACTTACCCAGCTCAACTTTAGCTGCTGTGCCGATATCATCGCCACTTACTCTACCTAATTCTTCTAATCTCACTCTGCCACCGACAACTCCCCTAGCTATGCCGGCTTCTTCTCCCATAAATTTGCCAATTTCAAGCTCCGTGACGCTGCCTTTGTCGTCTACGCTTACCAGTAATCTTTCTTTAAACCATCAGCTACCCCTCGTATTACCAGTGCTATCATCTATTCCTGTTGTATCGCCTGTTCCCAATTGCATTCCTGTGTCTTCTTCAATCGTTACTAACTTGCCAGTTTACTCTCAAATACCGTACATACAGCCCTGCATGTCAGCTCTGGTGTCCTTGTCTGGCATGCCAGGCCTTCATCCCAGCACAATCTCACTCGGCCAGCAGTTACAGCAGATCCTTCCAGTTGGGTCGGCTCCAATCAACAATCAAGCTGTTTCGCAGTCAGCGATGCCTTACTTGCCTCCCACATCGTCGCCAATCAAGCCCCTCGTGCCCATTGCTTCTAAATCCTGCGCCCCGCCGAAAATATCGCCTCATTTACCCATTGGGGCAAGAAATTCAAAAACGTCTAGCATTTCTGCCAAAACTAAAAGCGTCTCCAAGGTAAATACTGTGGCTATTTCTAAGTGCACTACCACTAAACCCACTTCCAAGTCGACAACGTCAAGACCGTCATCTAAAGCCACCACAACCAAGTCCTCACGTGCTACTAAGCCTTCTTCTCGCTCCCACAGTCGTTCAGCTAAAATTCTAATGCCGCTTCCTGGGCCAACGACCTCAGCGTCGGCTGGCTCTATTCCGTCGAGTTTTTCAGTAATATCGGGCTCAGACAGCTCAATTATTTGCACGTCTTCAAACACTTTGCACAGTATGAGTTTAAGTCCGCCATTCACGAGTGGATCTCCGACATTGATGGCATCCACAAACACCGCTACTGAAGTACCTACCATACAGTTGGAATCTTCTTCATTTACGGTACTGCCGAGTCTTCCTGCCCCCACAGTCCCGGTGAAACCCATTTCTAATTCCTCAAGAAAGTCTCGTTCCAGATCTCGAACTGCTGCTAAGTCCGCATTAGTTTCGTCTTCTACTCAGGTTGTCAGTCCAATTTCGACTGTTCAAAATACCACGAGCCCAATTGTGACTTCTAATACTGAAATTTCTTATTCTTATGCCTTAACATCGACGGCGCAGACACCCTCATCTTCTGCTTGTTGCGCTAGTGAAACCATTCCTGTATGTACAAGAACGTCTGATTCTCACTGTCCTGAAAGTAATAGTCTCAAGTGTGAATCATTAGCACCTATCGACGTGCCGAGTTCAGCATCGAGCACAAATTCACTCCATCTTGCTACATCCAACGAATCTATGTTCAACACTACTCCAAGTAATAACTGTCATTTGGACGCTATTCCAACAAACTCTTGGGCCTCATCTCAAGCCTCCGATGCCCCCGAATTTCCAGCTTCTGACACGTTCACACCTTTAGATGCTGAGCAGAATCTCGATTCCATTATGACGTCAACTTCAAATATTTTAACCAACTCTGAGCTGCAGGCGGATAATGCAAATAACTCGACGGAATCGGCATCTGGAGATCAGTTCGACGCTCTGTTGAACCTCGACGGTGGTAAACTTACGTCTCCGGCAAACGTCATGAAAACTAATTGTTCCGATCTTACCACAATTTGTCCCAATTCTATTGCTTGTAGTGATGATGCTTTGGCTAGCGACGCCCCTCAAGAATCTTCGTCTGGCCTAGTTGATGGTGCAGAACATGGTGAATCTTTAGCTGAACGTGAGCTGTGTAACGTCTCCAGCGATGTTCTTATGGAACAAGGCTCTTTAGAAAATAGCGACTTGTCCAATGCGGACAAGGCTCCTTTGGAGACAATATCTACTGCCGATATTGAGTGCTATGCTAAACCCGAGTCACCAAAGGCAACTTCACCGGAAACCAGTGCGTCGCTGGCCACGTCCGTTAGCACGTCGCTGTACGATGTAATGGCACACGACACAGCAGCTTCATCACAAAGCATAGTCAAGCCTAACTTAGACTTGAGTGACCATACTAACAGTTCGCCGTCATCTTCGCCCGTACCCAACTCCCTGAACACTACAGGCGAGTCTTCCAAGTCGGTGTTGTCGTCAGGTCCAGGGTCAGCAGGCTCGAGCCGCCCTACTACGCCGTTCCCTGTGACGTCGTCTCCTGCTGCACAAGAAGCCATGACCATCAACACCAACGATATGAAAGATACGTCGCAACCTTGCTCCTCAGATGCACACTTACCATCTCAAACGCCCGACGCCAACGTTGCAGATGGAGATTCGACGAAACGGCTGTGTTTTACCTCAGTTACCCCTGCGAGTAATGCTAGTGATGGTGCAGTGTCTATGGACACTGACGCCCCAGCGTTTGGTAGCTTGAAAGACAGCGGTACAAATGTGGAGGGTACTGCGAGTGATGAGAGTAGGTTGATTGAAAACTCGATTACAGAACAGCTCGAGCGAAAAATGGATGACGCTGCCAGAAGTGAAGTTGAAGCGAGTCATTTGTTTAATAACGCACAATTAACGACCACCTCTGAGAGTGCGGCTCCGACATCTCAAGCCAAAGCACAGTTGGAGACCAACACTGCTAATGTAGACGAGAACAGTGCTCCAGGTCTCAATTACTTCACTGACCACCAGAGCATAAGTGACCTAACTGATGTAGCTGCTTCGAATTCTTCTTCGGGCTTCTCCCCTTCGTCTTCCTCATGTGTAGCTACGGCAGTGACCACTTCCCAGCAGTACTCCACAGCCTCGTCCGTCTCCTACTCCACCATGTCCTCCGTGGTGTCTCCACTCACAGCGCCTTCATCTTTATCCGTGCCTTCGCCCGCCCCTCTCACTGCTTCGCTCGGGGTGCCCTCTCCGTTGGCAGTCCCTTCCCCTCTCCAGCCCCCCTGCGCTCCTGCTCCCTACACCCCCGTCTCTCCCTCCTCCCTCACCTCGCTCCCTGGGTCACCGTCCACGGAGCTCACCCTGTTGCACCCCCGCTCTGAACACGCCTCCAGCATGTCGCTCGACTCGAGTCTTCCGTCTTTGCTGAACAAGCATCCGGATGGAGTCAACATGGCTGATTCACAACACAACGCTAGTCTCTTCAGCAGCATGGGGTATGATTCTCACCAAAACAAGTACCAAGAGTCATACCACCAACAAGATATGTACAAAGGCTCCATGTGCGATAAATCTTTTATAAGTAATGAGAGTAATAATAAGCAACCGGACGTATTGATGCCGATCACTCCTCAAGAATTAGACTGTGGGGGCACTCAGCAGCATTCGTCAAGCTCTACGAAACCTTCACCTTCTGCCGCCACCACGAACGGCAGCCTAGTGCAAGGTCCGACTCCCACTCCTCCTCATCAGTCGGACGGCGGGAGTCTTGGGGTGTACACTCCAGACTCGACAACCAATTCAGTGCATTCGATGCAGGGCTATTCGCAGGGTGACTTCGACGTGTCTCAACTGGGGATCGAGTCTCCAACCTCCATAAGCAGCAGCAGTGAAATGGCGCATTCTGTTGAAGCCCCACAGCAAGCCACGACGCCTCACAGTTTTCCAGATTGTGCTCAGCAGCAACAGCAGCTGCCAGCATCGCAGCAGCAGAGCAGTAACAGTCACCAAGCAGCCGTGCCTACCTCATCCACTCCTCCCCATATGGGGCTCTCTGCATGTCCAGGTGTCCCCGTGCAGTCACAGCTACAGCAGCAGCAAAATGCATCTCATTTACAGCCTTCTGCGTCAATGCATTCAGTTTCTCAAGCAAATTCTGCTTCCGTGGCTGCTCACCATGCATCGGCCACCATGGCTCACCTTTCTAGCGTCCATTCTCACTCTCCCAGCCTCAACTCAATCCCTCAGGCTTCCATGCCGTCCGTGGTGTCCTCCCTAGCTCCACCGGTGCGTTCTAGTCGAGCTTCTGCGGCTCACACGACTTCATCCTCCCATCAGAACTCCACGTCAAGTTCCTCCACGTCCTCATCTTCCTCTACCAGCTCACGGTCTCGCTCTTCCAAATCCAAACAGCGGCATATCCAGCCCAAGCCTACGTCTAGTAGCAGCAGCAGCAGCAGCTCGAGGAGTGCCGCTGCTGCTAACCAGTACAGCAATCAGTCCGCGGCGACATCTCAGTCACACATGATGGCACAAAGCATGGTTGTGAGCCCTCACTTCATGCACCAGCACGCTGCGCAAGCTGCACACGCTGCCGCAACGGCTGCTGTTCACCCTCGTTCCTCACACACTCTGCACCCATCTCACCAGTCGGCCGCGGCTGTGGCCTACATGCAAAACTTCAACCAGTATTCGAATTACATGATGGGGTGTCCGTCTATGGCTTACCCCAGCCATCCTTATCAGGCCCACCATTCTGGGTACCCTGTAGCCCCTTCACCTGCTGCATCCCACCAACGTCATCCTGCTACCAACTATAACTTCCTCAACTCTAACCCTCCTGTTTCGTCTCCTTCTGGTACCGGACACATGACTCCTCACCCGTCCAATACAGCTCACCCGCTGCCTTCTAGTGCAACCCCGCACCCTCACCCTTCCAATACTCCTCACCCACCCCACCATCAGCAGCAACAGCAGCAGCCCGGCTCATCGTCGAGATATTTGGCTCAGCTGCAGCAGATAACAGACGACATCCCTGACATGGTGTTGCCTGCTTCTCAGCCTGGCGCCCCCGGGCAGCACATGTTGCAGCAGCAGCAATATGGAGGAGCTACGCCCCCTGCTTCTCACAGCACAGTCACGCCCCCTCCACAGCAGCACAACCCTACTGGCTCTGCTGCAGCTGCTGCTGCTGCGCTGGCGCAACAGCAACGCGCGGCTCATGCAGCTACGCCTGTCAGTGCCAGTGCCTCGTTGCCCTCCCCCCACGCAACCATCACGCCTCCTTCTAACTTTCCCCCGCACAATAACGCCTCTTCTCTTTCTCCCACGGTTACGTATAAGCCTTACAAGC